>JBBDGP010005420.1:5000-37552 GCA_037952835.1 Lithobates septentrionalis
AGGGGCGGGCATCGCATCGATCTGTGGAGCGGTGTGTCAATCTGACACACCGCTCCACCGATCTTCATAAAGAGCCTCCAGCAGGGACTCTTTACCACGTGATCAGCCGTGTCCAATCACAGACATGAGTAGAGGAGAGACGATCGGCTGCTCTCCTGGCAGGGGGGGTCTGCGCTGATTGTTTATCAGCACAGCCCCCCCCTCAGATCACCACACTGGAACACCAGGGATCGCCACTAGGACCACCAGGGAAGGGGCAACATGTGGATGGCCAGGTATGTACCCCATGGCCATCCACATATACCCAATCTGTGCCAATCAATGCCCACAAATGGGCACTGATTGGCACCATTATGTTTCAGTTATGCCCAACAATGCCACCAATAAATTTTATCAGTGCCACCTGTCTGTGCCCATCCATCAGTGCCACCCATAAGTACCCATCAGTGCCACCCATATGTACCAATCAATGCCACCTACGAGTGCCCATCAGTGCCGCCTACGAGTGCCCATCAGTGCCGCCTACGAGTGCCCATCAGTGCCGCCTACGAGTGCCCATCAGTGCCGCCTACGAGTGCCCATCAGTGCCGCCTACGAGTGCCCATCAGTGCCACCTATCAGTGCCCATTAGTGCCGCCTATCAGTGCCCATCAGTGCCACCTCATTGGTGCCATTTCATCGGTGCCCATCAGTGCTGCCGTATCAGTGCCCGTCATTGAAGAAGACAAAAAATTTTAACAGAAACAAAGAAAAATGTGTTTTTTTTCAAAATTTTCGGTCTTATTTTAATTGTTGCGCAAAAAATAAAAACCGCAGAGGTGACCAAATACCACCAAAAGAAAGCTCTATTTGTGGGAACAAAATGATAAAAAATTTGTTTGGGTACAGTGTTGTATGACCGCGCAATTGTCATTCAAATTGTGACAGCGCTGAAAGCTGAAAATTGGCCTGGGCGGGAAGGTGTCTAAGTGCCCCCCCCCGGTATTGAAGTGGTTAATGGCTGTGTGTTGAGTTATTTTGAGGGGACAGCAAATTTACACTGTTATACAAGCTGTACACTCACTACTTTACATTGTAGACAAGTGTCATTTCTTCAGTGTTGTCACATGAAAAGATAGAAGAAAAGATTTACACAAATGTGAGCACACAAAACAGTTAGGGTCAGGTATGTCGGGGCAGCACACGGCTTGTAGTTAGGGTCAGGTATGTCGGGGCAGCACACGGCTTGTAGTTAGGGTCAGGTATGTGGGGCAGCACACGGCTTGTAGTTAGGGTCAGGTATGTCGGGGCAGCACACGGCTTGTAGTTAGGGTCAGGTATGTCGGGGCAGCACATGGCCTGTAGTTAGGGTCAGGTATGTCAGGGAAGCACACGGCTTGTAGTTAGGGTCAGGTATGTCGGGGCAGCACACGGCTTGTAGTTAGGGTCAGGTATGTGGGGCAGCACACGGCTTGTAGTTAGGGTCAGGTATGTCGGGGCAGCACACGGCTTGTAGTTAGGGTCAGGTATGTCGGGGCAGCACACGGCTTGTAGTTAGGGTCAGGTATGTCGGGGCAGCACAAGGCTTGTAGTTAGTCAGGTATGTCGGGGCAGCACACGGCCTGTAGTTAGAGTCAGGTATGTCGGGGCAGCACACGGCTTGTAGTTAGGGTCAGGTATGTCGGGGCAGCACACGGCTTGTAGTTAGGGTCAGGTATGTCGGGGCAGCACACGGCTTGCAGTTAGGGTCAGGTATGTCGGGGCAGCACACAGCCTGTAGTTAGAGTCAGGTATGTCGGGGCAGCACACGGCTTGTAGTTAGGGTCAGGTATGTCGGGGCAGCACACGGCTTGTAGTTAGGGTCAGGTATGTCGGGGCAGCACACGGCTTGTAGTTAGGGTCAGGTATGTTGGGGCAGCACACGGCCTGTAGTTAGGGTCAGGTATGTCGGGGCAGCACATGGCCTGTAGTTAGGGTCAGGTATGTCAGGGAAGCACACGGCTTGTAGTTAGGGTCAGGTATGTCGGGGCAGCACACGGCTTGTAGTTAGGGTCAGGTATGTGGGGCAGCACACGGCTTGTAGTTAGGGTCAGGTATGTCGGGGCAGCACACGGCTTGTAGTTAGGGTCAGGTATGTCGGGGCAGCACACGGCTTGTAGTTAGGGTCAGGTATGTGGGGCAGCACACGGCTTGTAGTTAGGGTCAGGTATGTCGGGGCAGCACACGGCTTGTAGTTAGGGTCAGGTATGTCGGGGCAGCACATGGCCTGTAGTTAGGGTCAGGTATGTCGGGGCAGCACACGGCTTGTAGTTAGGGTCAGGTATGTCGGGGCAGCACACGGCTTGTAGTTAGGGTCAGGTATGTCGGGGCAGCACGCGGCTTGTAGTTAGGGTCAGGTATGTTGGGGCAGCACACGGCTTGTAGTTAGGGTCAGGTATGTCGGGGCAGCACGCGGCTTGTAGTTAGGGTCAGGTATGTCGGGGCAGCACGCGGCTTGTAGTTAGGGTCAGGTATGTCGGGGCAGCACACGGCCTGTAGTTAGGGTCAGGTATGTCGGGGCAGCACACGGCCTGTAGTTAGGGTCAGGTATGTCGGGGAAGCACACGGCTTGCAGTTAGGGTCAGGTATGTCGGGGCAGCACACGGCCTGTAGTTAGAGTCAGGTATGTCGGGGCAGCACACAGCCTGTAGTTAGAGTCAGGTATGTCGGGGTAGCACACGGCTTGTAGTTAGGGTCAGGTATGTCGGGGCAGCACACGGCTTGTAGTTAGGGTCAGGTATGTGGGGCAGCACACGGCTTGTAGTTAGGGTCAGGTATGTCGGGGCAGCACACGGCTTGTAGTTAGGGTCAGGTATGTCGGGGCAGCACACGGCCTGTAGTTAGGGTCAGGTATGTCGGGGCAGCACACGGCTTGTAGTTAGGGTCAGGTATGTCGGGGCAGCACACGGCTTGTAGTTAGGGTCAGGTATGTCGGGGCAGCACACGGCTTGTAGTTAGGGTCAGGTATGTTGGGGCAGCACACGGCCTGTAGTTAGGGTCAGGTATGTCGGGGCAGCACAAGGCTTGTAGTTAGGGTCAGGTATGTCGGGGCAGCACACGGCTTGTAGTTAGGGTCAGGTATGTCGGGGCAGCACACGGCCTGTAGTTAGGGTCAGGTATGTCGGGGCAGCACACGGCCTGTAGTTAGGGTCAGGTATGTCGGGGAAGCACACGGCTTGCAGTTAGGGTCAGGTATGTCGGGGCAGCACACGGCCTGTAGTTAGAGTCAGGTATGTCGGGGCAGCACACAGCCTGTAGTTAGAGTCAGGTATGTCGGGGCAGCACACGGCTTGTAGTTAGGGTCAGGTATGTCGGGGCAGCACACGGCTTGTAGTTAGGGTCAGGTATGTGGGGCAGCACACGGCTTGTAGTTAGGGTCAGGTATGTCGGGGCAGCACACGGCTTGTAGTTAGGGTCAGGTATGTCGGGGCAGCACACGGCTTGTAGTTAGGGTCAGGTATGTCGGGGCAGCACACGGCTTGTAGTTAAGGTCAGGTATGTCGGGGCAGCACACGGCTTGTAGTTAGGGTCAGGTATGTCGGGGCAGCACACGGCTTGTAGTTAGGGTCAGGTATGTCGGGGCAGCACACGGCTTGCAGTTAGGGTCAGGTATGTCGGGGCAGCACACGGCCTGTAGTTAGTCAGGTATGTCGGGGCAGCACACGGCTTGTAGTTAGGGTCAGGTATGTCGGGGCAGCACACGGCTTGCAGTTAGGGTCAGGTATGTCGGGGCAGCACACGGCCTGTAGTTAGGGTCAGGTATGTCGGGGCAGCACACGGCTTGTAGTTAGGGTCAGGTATGTCGGGGCAGCACACGGCTTGTAGTTAGGGTCAGGTATGTCGGGGCAGCACACGGCCTGTAGTTAGGGTCAGGTATGTCGGGGCAGCACACGGCCTGTAGTTAGGGTCAGGTATGTCGGGGCAGCACACGGCCTGTAGTTAGGGTCAGGTATGTCGGGGCAGCACACGGCCTGTAGTTAGGGTCAGGTATGTCGGGGAAGCACACGGCCTGTAGTTAGGGTCAGGTATGTCGGGGCAGCACACGGCCTGTAGTTAGGGTCAGGTATGTCGGGGCAGCACACGGCTTGTAGTTAGGGTCAGGTATGTCGGGGCAGCACATGGCCTGTAGTTAGGGTCAGGTATGTCGGGGCAGCACACGGCTTGTAGTTAAAGTCAGGTATGTCGGGGCAGCACATGGCCTGTAGTTAGGGTCAGGTATGTCGGGGCAGCACACGGCCTGTAGTTAGAGTCAGGTATGTCGGGGCAGCACACGGCTTGTAGTTAGGGTCAGGTATGTCGGGGCAGCACACGGCTTGTAGTTAGGGTCAGGTATGTCGGGGCAGCACACGGCTTGTAGTTAGGGTCAGGTATGTCGGGGCAGCACACGGCTTGTAGTTAGGGTCAGGTATGTCGGGGCAGCACACGGCTTGTAGTTAGGGTCAGGTATGTCGGGGCAGCACATGGCTTGTAGTTAGGGTCAGGTATGTCGGGGCAGCACGCGGCTTGTAGTTAGGGTCAGGTATGTCAGGGCAGCACACGGCCTGTAGTTAGGGTCAGGTATGTCGGGGCAGCACACGGCTTGTAGTTAGGGTCAGGTATGTGGGGCAGCACACGTCTTGTAGTAAGGGTCAGGTATGTCAGGGAAGCACACGGCCTGTAGTTAGGGTCAGGTATGTCGGGGCAGCACATGGCCTGTAGTTGGGGTCAGGTATGTCGGGGCAGTACGCAGTCTGTAGTTAGGGTCAGGTATGTCGGGGCAGCACATGGCCTGTAGTTGGGGTCAGGTATGTCGGGGCAGTACGCAGTCTGTAGTTAGGGTCAGGTATGTGGGGCTGTGTAAACCAAGCTCAAAAAGTGTGGGGTTTGCTGCAGATACAGTTTATCACTAATAATAGTGGAAAGTTATAACCACTTTTATGTATCAAAAAAAAATCTCCATCAAAGTGACAACAATATTCTCAATCAATTGTGCATACAAAAAATATTTTAAATGATAAGAATGTTCCAGTTTAGGTTCTTCAGGTATTAGTGCCCCGTGCTAATCCTAACTATTAATGTGCTGTGCTCCGTGATTCTGGAAATCAGGACACCTGACCCAGAGAAGTGAAGAGGTACCTACCGGGAATGAAGACTCCGGACCTCTGGAAAGACAAGACACTGGAAACCAGGACTCCAAACCCAGGGAAGGGAAGAGGAACTTACCGGGAACAAGGACTCCTGACCTCTGCAAGGATGGGATCCTGGAAACCAGGACACTTGCCTTGGG
The DNA here is from genome assembly GCA_037952835.1 of Lithobates septentrionalis. Lineage (NCBI taxonomy): Eukaryota > Metazoa > Chordata > Amphibia > Anura > Ranidae > Lithobates > Lithobates septentrionalis. Next base: position 10,285 of record JBBDGP010005420.1, read on the forward strand.
AAAGGGAAATGGAACCTACTGGGAATGCGGACTCCGGACCTCTGGAAGTATAGGACACTAGAAACCAGGACACCTGACCCAGGGAAGTGAGGAGCTACCCACCGGGAATGAGGACTCCGGACCTCTGGAAAGACAGAACACTGGAAACCAGGACACCAAACCCAGGGAAGGGAAGAGGAACTTACCGGGAACAAGGACTCGGGACCTCTGGAAGAATTGGAAAATTGGAAACCAGTGCACCTGACCCAGAGAAGTGAAGAGCTACCCACCGGGAATGAGGACTCCGGACCTCTGTAAAGACAGGACACTGGAAACCAGGCCACCAAACCCAGGGAAGGGAAGAGGAACTTACCGGGAACAAGGATTCGAACCTCTGGAAGGATGGGATATTGGAAACCAGGACACCTGACCCAGAGAAGTGAGGAGGTACCCACCGGGAATGAGGACTCCGGACCTCTGGAAAGACTGAACACTGGAAACCAGGCCACCTAACCCGAGGAAGGGAAGAGGAACCTACTGGGAATGAGGACTCCGGACCTCTGGAAAGACTGAACACTGGAAACCAGGCCACCTAACCCGAGAAAGGGAAGAGGAACCTACTGGGAATGAGGACTCCGGACCTCTGGAAGGATGGGACACTGGAAACCAGGACACCTGACCTGAGTAAGGGAAGATGAACCTAACGGGAATGAGGACTCTGGAAAGACAGGACCTTCCACAATATGCACTCACCAGAAAGCAGTAATAAAAAAAGCCTGTTTTATGCCTTAATCCCTTTGGTCTGTTAGATGGATGATCAGTAATATGCCCAGCAGATGCTGCAGTAGTCTTTTTTTCATATGTCTTCACCTTATATGGTTCTCAGGTAATCATATAAAAAAAGGGCCATCATTGCGCAAAATTCCACTTATTTATTCCTTAAAAAATATCAAGAAAGTTCACATTCACATTTATATTAGTGTCTTAGACCGGCGCTGAGTCTTTCCAGCGTTCCAGTATTAGCCTATGCTGACCATTCTGTTTCAGGATGTGGGCGTGAGGTTCAGGCCTCGATTTCGATGTGGGTCATGGGCCAGAAATTACGTCAGCATCACACAACTAGACTCAATGCGTTTCGCATGTAGTATGCGTCATCAGGAAGCTTCATTCCCGGTAGGTTCCTTTTCTCTTCCCCAGGTCAGGTGTCCTGGTTTCCAGTATCACATCCTTCCAGAGGCCTGGAGTCCTCATTCCCTATAGGTTCCTCTCCCCTTCACTGGGTCAGGTGTCCTGGTTTCCAGTGTGCTGTCCTTCTAGAGGCCTGGAGTCCTCATTTCCTATAGGCTCCTCTTCCCATCCTCGGGTCAGGTGTACTGGTTTCCAGTGTCCCATCCTTCCAGTGGTTCAGAGTCCTCATTCCCAATAGGTTCCTCTTCTGACATCTGGGTTAGGTGTCCTAGTTTCCAGTGTCGTCTCCCTCCAGAGGTCCGGAGTTCTCATTCCTGGTAGGTTCCTTATCCCATCCTCAGGTCAGGTGTCCTTATTTCCAATGTCCCATCCTTCCAGAGGTCCAGAGTCATTATTGGTAGGTTCCTCTTCCCTTCCTTGGGTCAGGTGTCCTGGTTTCCAGTGTCCCGTCCTTCCAGAGGTCTGAGGTCCTCATTCCCGGTAGGTTCCTCTTACCTTCCCCAGGTCAGGTGTCCTAGTTTCCAGTGTCCTTTGCTTCCAGAGGTCTGGAGGCCACATTCCTTGTAGGTTCCTCTTCTCTTCCCAGGTAAGGTGTCCTGGTTTCCAGTTTCCCATCCTTCCAGAGGTGAAGAGTCCTTGTTCCCGGTAGGTCCCTCTTCTCTTCCCCCGGATCAGGTGTCCTGGTTTCAAGTGTCCTATCCTTCCAGAGGTCCGTAGTCCTTGTTCCCGGTAGGTTCCATGTCCCTTTTCGAGGGCAAGTTGGCAGGGCTGGGATTAGCCCTCCCTTCTCTGAGCTAGTGCTCAGCTGTCGGCTAATTACCAGCTCCCATCTCTCCACAGTGACTCACCTGTTGATGATATCCCGCTCATCAGTCCTGCCTACTTAAGCCGTCCAGCCCAGATGATCTCTGCCTTTGCCTTGGTCACATCTCTAGAGACGCTCTCCTGTGTTCCTGTTAAAGACTTGCTTGGCTGACATTCCTTCTGGCTCCAGATCCTGCTTGCTGTTCTACTACGCTCATCTCTGGATCCCTGACGTTTTGGCTTGTCTGACTATCCATTCCAGTTCCTGAACTCTGGCTATGTTTTGACTACGTTTACTCTGTTTACCTTTTTTTATCATTATTATTATTATTAAACAAGTGAGATTTAACTGTACTTCTGTCTCAGTCTGATTCATGCTTTCTGACACAGGTGTCCTGGTTTCCAGTACCCCATACTTCCAGAGGTCCGCATCCTTGTTTCCAGTAGGTTCCTCTCCCCTTCTCCGAGTAAGGTGTCCTGGTTTCCAATGTCGCGTCCTTCCAGAGGTCTACAGTCCTTGTTCCTGGTAAGTTCCTCTTCCCTTCCCCGGGTTAGGTGTCCTGGTTTCCAGTGTCCTATCTTTCCAGAGGTCCAGAGTCCTCATTCCCGGTAGGTACCTCTTCACTTGCCTGGGTCAGGTTTCCTGGTTTCCAGAGGTCCAGTCTCCTTGTTCAGGGTAGGTTCCTCTTCCCTTCCCTGGGTTAGGTGTCCTGGTTTCCAGTTTCTTGTTCTTCCAGATGTCTGGAGTCCTCATTCCCGGTAAGTTCCTCTTCCCTTCCCCGGGTTAGGTGTCCTGGTTTTCTGTGTCCTATTCTTCCAGAGGTCCAAGGTCCACATTCCCTGAAGGCTCCTCTTCCCTTCCCCAGGTTAGGTGTCCTGGTTTCCAGTATCACATCCTTCCAGAGGCCTGGAGTCCTCATTCCCTATAGGTTCCTCTCCCCTTCACTGGGTCAGGTGTCCTGGTTTCCAGTGTGCTGTCCTTCTAGAGGCCTGGAGTCCTCATTTCCTATAGGCTCCTCTTCCCATCCTCGGGTCAGGTGTACTGGTTTCCAGTGTCCCATCCTTCCAGTGGTTCAGAGTCCTCATTCCCAATAGGTTCCTCTTCTGACATCTGGGTTAGGTGTCCTAGTTTCCAGTGTCGTCTCCCTCCAGAGGTCCGGAGTTCTCATTCCTGGTAGGTTCCTTATCCCATCCTCAGGTCAGGTGTCCTTATTTCCAATGTCCCATCCTTCCAGAGGTCCAGAGTCATTATTGGTAGGTTCCTCTTCCCTTCCTTGGGTCAGGTGTCCTGGTTTCCAGTGTCCCGTCCTTCCAGAGGTCTGAGGTCCTCATTCCCGGTAGGTTCCTCTTACCTTCCCCAGGTCAGGTGTCCTAGTTTCCAGTGTCCTTTGCTTCCAGAGGTCTGGAGGCCACATTCCTTGTAGGTTCCTCTTCTCTTCCCAGGTAAGGTGTCCTGGTTTCCAGTTTCCCATCCTTCCAGAGGTGAAGAGTCCTTGTTCCCGGTAGGTCCCTCTTCTCTTCCCCCGGATCAGGTGTCCTGGTTTCAAGTGTCCTATCCTTCCAGAGGTCCGTAGTCCTTGTTCCCGGTAGGTTCCATGTCCCTTTTCGAGGGCAAGTTGGCAGGGCTGGGATTAGCCCTCCCTTCTCTGAGCTAGTGCTCAGCTGTCGGCTAATTACCAGCTCCCATCTCTCCACAGTGACTCACCTGTTGATGATATCCCGCTCATCAGTCCTGCCTACTTAAGCCGTCCAGCCCAGATGATCTCTGCCTTTGCCTTGGTCACATCTCTAGAGACGCTCTCCTGTGTTCCTGTTAAAGACTTGCTTGGCTGACATTCCTTCTGGCTCCAGATCCTGCTTGCTGTTCTACTACGCTCATCTCTGGATCCCTGACGTTTTGGCTTGTCTGACTATCCATTCCAGTTCCTGAACTCTGGCTATGTTTTGACTACGTTTACTCTGTTTACCTTTTTTTATCATTATTATTATTATTAAACAAGTGAGATTTAACTGTACTTCTGTCTCAGTCTGATTCATGCTTTCTGACACAGGTGTCCTGGTTTCCAGTACCCCATACTTCCAGAGGTCCGCATCCTTGTTTCCAGTAGGTTCCTCTCCCCTTCTCCGAGTAAGGTGTCCTGGTTTCCAATGTCGCGTCCTTCCAGAGGTCTACAGTCCTTGTTCCTGGTAAGTTCCTCTTCCCTTCCCCGGGTTAGGTGTCCTGGTTTCCAGTGTCCTATCTTTCCAGAGGTCCAGAGTCCTCATTCCCGGTAGGTACCTCTTCACTTGCCTGGGTCAGGTTTCCTGGTTTCCAGAGGTCCAGTCTCCTTGTTCAGGGTAGGTTCCTCTTCCCTTCCCTGGGTTAGGTGTCCTGGTTTCCAGTTTCTTGTTCTTCCAGATGTCTGGAGTCCTCATTCCCGGTAAGTTCCTCTTCCCTTCCCCGGGTTAGGTGTCCTGGTTTTCTGTGTCCTATTCTTCCAGAGGTCCAAGGTCCACATTCCCTGAAGGCTCCTCTTCCCTTCCCCAGGTTAGGTGTCCTGGTTTCCAGTGCCCCATCCTTCCAGAGGTCCAGGGTCCTTGTTCCCAGTAGGTTCCTTTTCCATTCCCCGAGTAAGTCGTCCTGGTTTCCAGTGTCCCTTCCTTCCAGATGTCAGAAGTCCTCATTCCCGGTAGGTTCCTCTTCCCTTTCCCAGGTCAAGTGTCCTTATTTCCAGTGTCCCATCCTTCCAGATGTCTGTAGTGCTTGTTCCCAGTAGGCTCCTTTTTCCTTCCTCAGGTCCAGTGTCCTGATTTTCAGTGTCCTGTCCTTCTAGAGGTCCGGAGTCCTCATTCCCGGTAGGTTTCTTTTAAATGCCCTGGGTCTGGTGTTCTGGTTTCCAATGTCCCGTTCTTGCACAGGCCCGGAATACTTGTTCCCAGTAGGTTCCTCTTCTTCTTTGGGTTAGGTGTCCTGGTTTCCAGTGCTCAATCCTTCCAGAGGTCCAGAGTCCTCATTCCCTGTATGTTCCTCTTCCCTTTCCCAGGACAAGTGTGCTGGTTTCCAGTGCCCCTATCTTCCAGATGTCTGTAATCTTTGTTCTTGGTAGGTTCTACTTCCCTTCCTCCTATCAGGTGTCCTGGATTCCAGTGACCAGCCCTTCCAGGCGTCTGGAGTCCTTGTTCCCGGTAGGTTCCTTTTCCCTTCCCCGGGTTAGGTGTTCTGGTTTCCAGTGTCCTGACCTTCCAGAAGTCTGGAGTCCTCATTCCCAGTAGGTTCCTCTTCCCTTCCCCGGGTCAGGTGTCCTGGTTTCCACTGCCCTGTCCTTCAAGATGTCCGGAGTCCTCATTCCTGGTAGGTTACTCTTCCCTTATAACTTCAGTAAAGGAAGAAGATTTTTCTCTCTATCTGAGGAGTTCCCTAGGAAATGTTACATGGAGGAATTGGCTCTTCGGGGGGGGGGGGGGGGGGGGGGGCATTATTGGTGATATCTGGTAGGATTGTGGTTGGAAATCTCTTCTCTCCCTGAAAGTCAACAATTCTCAGGTTGTGTTTCTGGTCTTGTAGCTTTATAGAAACCTGAATTAAATCTGAATGAATAATAAAGAGCCTTTGCCCATCACCCCCTAATGACCTCCCCGTGTGATCCCCAGACTAGAAAAGGTTAAAGCTCCATCCTCCTATATCTGACCATAAGGGGCCCATTGAGGCAATGCTCAGAACCTATAGGGGCCCCTTTTGGGAGGATGCCAGGATCATCTCTGACGTCAGGAGGACTCGTTATCCTGGACAGAACTTTTCCTTCTCTATGTGCCAACCTCATGATTATCCCCGGCGCCATGACAGATGTGAGCCCACCCGCCATCCATGGAGGGACATCTACTGTCATAGCGTGGGAATTAACCCTTCACTACCAAGGATGGCAATTTCCAGACTGTGGGGGGAGGGGACATCAGTAGCAATGAAGGGGTTAACACTTACCTCAAAAACAGTTTTCTCATATTCAGGGTATGTAGGGTTACCTCTTCATATTTGGGGTATGTAGGGTTACCTCTTCATATTTGGGGTATGTAGGGTTACCTCTTCACATATGGGGTATGTAGGGTTAACTCTTCATATTTGGGGTATGTAGGGTTAACTATTCATATATGGGGTATGAAGGGTTAACTCTTCACATATGGGGTATGTAGGGTTAACTCTTCATATTTGGGGTATGTAGGGTTAACCTCTTCATATTTGGGGTATGAAGGGTTAACTCTTCATATTTGGGGTATGAAGGGTTAACTCTTCACATATGGGGTATGAAGGGTTAACTCTTCATATTTGGGGTATGAAGGGTTAACTCTTAATATATGGGGTATGTAGGGTTAACTATTCATATATGGGGTATGTAGGGTTAACTTCATATTTGGGGTATGTAGGGTTAACTCTTCATATTTGGGGTATGTAGGGTTAACTATTCATATATGGGATATGTAGGGTTACCTCTTCATATTTGGGGTATGAAGGGTTAACTCTTCACATATGGGGTATGAAGGGTTAACTCTCCATATGTGGGGTATGAAGGGTTACCTCTTCATATTTGGGGTATGAAGGGTTAACTCTTCACATATGGGGTATGAAAGGTTAACTCTTCACATATGGGGTATGTAGGGTTACCTCTTCATATTTGGGGTATGAAGGGTTAACTCTTCACATATGGGGTATGAAGGGTTAACTCTTCACATATGGGGTATGAAGGGTTAACTCTTCACATATGGGGTATGAAGGGTTAACTCTTCACATATGGGGTATGAAGGGTTAACTCTTCACATATGGGGTATGAAGGGTTAACTCTTCACATATGGGGTATGAAGGGTTAACTCTTCACATATGGGGTATGAAGGGTTAACTCTTCATATTTGGGGTATGTAGGGTTAACTATTCATATATGGGGTATGTAGGGTTAACTTCATATTTGGGATATGAAGGGTTAACTCTCCATATGTGGGGTATGTAGGGTTAACTATTCATATATGGGGTATGAAGGGTTAACTCTTCACATATGGGGTATGTAGGGTTAACGCTTCATATTTGGGGTATGAAGGGTTACCTCTTCATATTTGGGGTATGTAGGGTTAACTATTCATATATGGGGTATGAAGGGTTAACTCTTCACATATGGGGTATGTAGGGTTAACGCTTCATATTTGGGGTACGAAGGGTTAACTCTTCATATGTGGGGTATGTATAGGGTTATCTCCTTATATTTGGGTTATATAAGGTTAATTCTTGGTATTTGGGGTGGTAATTGCTTGACGCTGTGAGTTCTGCCCTGTCCCGGTGGGGGTGAGGTAGGTGCTCTCTGCCCACAAATGGGTTATTGGCTTGAGTTGCCAGTGTCTGTGCTGCAAAGGGTTAATGCTGTCCCGTATATGTATTCCTCAGAGAAATCCCTCTGGCTATGAAAGGGTTAAGGCCACAGTGGTGGTCTTGTGGCAGGGCACGTGGAGTGTCGGTGGGGTGTTTGGTGACGCCCACGCTGTGTGTGGGGGGGGGGGGAAGGGTTAAGTCTTGCCCTCACCAGGTGGAGTGCAGGTGGCACAGAAGGGGTTAAGTCCCTGGCTCCAGGTGGGGGTGGTATTTTTAGCCCTCTATGTGTGCGCTCTTTGTGCTCCTCCGGCTCTGCCAGGGCCCCCGGCTCAGCCAGGTTATTATTAGGACTGAGCAAATCCTTCCATGAGCTAGAGAGCTGGAAGAGTGGAGGGAGAGCGCCCCCCGCTGCCTGCTGAGCTCCACACACAACACGGGATGGGCACTCCATGGTCCCCATTCATCGGGCCCCTAGACACAGCAGATCTGTCCTGTGTGGACTTCATAAGTGCTGAGGTCCATAAGATCTGTACAGAGAGGGAGGGAGGGATAATGGCACCGGAGATTCCACCCCACTACTGAAACTTCATCAGAGAGGAGCACAGAGGAGACCCTTCTGGTTATTGAAGGTCACTGCGGGCCCCTTGTGGTGTCTGACCAGAGGTGGGACTCTTATTAAATACCGTCTTCCTGCACCGTCCTTGTGTACTAGGCTCTGGTGTACTGCTGTGTGCACTCAGGAGCCGGAGGGTGGCGTCAGAACGAGGTGAGACATTAGAGGAGCACCAAGCCTGACCTGTAATGGAACTTGTGTCTCCAATCAGGGGGGAAGGTCAACGTGGTGTCTCCAATCGGTGTAAGGTCAGAGTTGTGTCTCCAATCGGTGTAAGGTCAGAGTTGTGTCTCCAATCGGTGAAAGGTCAGAGTTGTGTCTCCAATCGGTATAAGGCCAGAGTTGTGTCTCCAATCGGTGTAAGGTCGGAGTTGTGTCTCCAATCGGTGTAAGGTCAGAGTTGTGTCTCCAATCGGTGAAAGGTCAGAGTTGTGTCTCCAATCGGTGTAAGGTCAGAGTTGTGTCTCCAATCGGTGTAAGGTCAGAGTTGTGTCTCCAATCGGTGAAAGGTCAGAGTTGTGTCTCCAATCGGTATAAGGCCAGAGTTGTGTCTCCAATCGGTGTAAGGTCGGAGTTGTGTCTCCAATCGGTGTAAGGTCAGAGTTGTGTCTCCAATCGGTGAAAGGTCAGAGTTGTGTCTCCAATCGGTGTAAGGTCAGAGTTGTGTCTCCAATCAGTGTAAGGTCAGAGTTGTGTCTCCAATCGGTGTAAGGTCAGAGTTATGTCTCCAATCGGTGAAAGGTCAGAGTTGTGTCTCCAATCAGGGGGGAAGGTCAACGTGGTGTCTCCAATCGGTGAAAGGTCAGAGTTGTGTCTCCAATCGGTGTAAGGTCAGAGTTATGTCTCCAATCGGTGTAGGGTCAGAGTTGTGTCTCCAATCGGTGTAAGGTCAGAGTTGTGTCACCAATCGGTGTAAGGTCAGAGTTGTGTCTCCAATCGGTGTAAGGTCGGAGTTGTCTCTCCAATCGGTGTAAGGTCAGAGTTGTGTCTCCAATCGGTGTAAGGTCAGAGTTGTGTCTCCAATCGGTGAAAGGTCAGAGTTGTGTCACCAATCGGTGTAAGGCCAGAATTGTCTCTCCAATCGGTGTAAGGTCAGAGTTGTGTCTCCAATCGGTGTAAGGTCAGAGTTGTGTCTCCAATCGGTGAAAGGTCAGAGTTGTGTCACCAATCGGTGTAAGGTCAGAGTTGTGTCTCCAATCGGTGAAAGGTCAGAGTTGTGTCTCCAATCGGTGTAAGGCCGGAGTTGTCTCTCCAATCGGTGTAAGGTCAGAGTTGTGTCTCCAATCGGTGAAAGGTCAGAGTTGTGTCACCAATCGGTGTAAGGTCAGAGTTGTGTCTCCAATCGGTGTAAGGTCAGAGTTGTGTCTCCAATCGGTGTAAGGTCGGAGTTGTGTCTCCAATCGGTGTAAGGTCAGAGTTGTGTCTCCAATCGGTATAAGGCCAGAGTTGTGTCTCCAATCGGTATAAGGCCAGAGTTGTGTCTCCAATCGGTGTAAGGTCGGAGTTGTGTCTCCAATCGGTGTAAGGTCAGAGTTGTGTCTCCAATCGGTGAAAGGTCAGAGTTGTGTCTCCAATCGGTGTAAGGTCAGAGTTGTGTCTCCAATCGGTGTAAGGTCAGAGTTGTGTCTCCAATCGGTGTAGGGTCAGAGTTGTGCCACCAATCGGTGTAAGGTCAGAGTTATGTCTCCAATCGGTGTAAGGTCAGAGTTGTGTCTCCAATCGGTGTAAGGCCGGAGTTGTCTCTCCAATCGGTGAAAGGTCAGAGTTGTGTCTCCAATCGGTGTAAGGTCAGAGTTATGTCTCCAATCGGTGTAGGGTCAGAGTTGTGTCTCCAATCGGTGTAAGGTCAGAGTTGTGTCACCAATCGGTGTAAGGTCAGAGTTGTGTCTCCAATCGGTGTAAGGTCGGAGTTGTCTCTCCAATCGGTGTAAGGTCAGAGTTGTGTCTCCAATCGGTGTAAGGTCAGAGTTGTGTCTCCAATCGGTGAAAGGTCAGAGTTGTGTCACCAATCGGTGTAAGGCCAGAGTTGTCTCTCCAATCGGTGTAAGGTCAGAGTTGTGTCTCCAATCGGTGTAAGGTCAGAGTTGTGTCTCCAATCGGTGAAAGGTCAGAGTTGTGTCACCAATCGGTGTAAGGTCAGAGTTGTGTCTCCAATCGGTGAAAGGTCAGAGTTGTGTCTCCAATCGGTGTAAGGCCGGAGTTGTCTCTCCAATCGGTGTAAGGTCAGAGTTGTGTCTCCAATCGGTGAAAGGTCAGAGTTGTGTCACCAATCGGTGTAAGGTCAGAGTTGTGTCTCCAATCGGTGTAAGGTCAGAGTTGTGTCTCCAATCGGTGTAAGGTCGGAGTTGTGTCTCCAATCGGTGTAAGGTCAGAGTTGTGTCTCCAATCGGTATAAGGCCAGAGTTGTGTCTCCAATCGGTATAAGGCCAGAGTTGTGTCTCCAATCGGTGTAAGGTCGGAGTTGTCTCTCCAATCGGTGTAAGGTCAGAGTTGTGTCTCCAATCGGTGTAAGGTCAGAGTTGTGTCACCAATCGGTGTAAGGTCAGAGTTGTGTCACCAATCGGTGTAAGGTCAGAGTTGTGTCTCCAATCGGTGAAAGGTCAGAGTTGTGTCTCCAATCGGTATAAGGCCAGAGTTGTGTCTCCAATCGGTATAAGGCCAGAGTTGTGTCTCCAATCGGTGTAAGGCCGGAGTTGTGTCTCCAATCGGTGTAAGGTCAGAGTTGTGTCTCCAATCGGTGTAAGGTCAGAGTTGTGTCTCCAATCGGTGAAAGGTCAGAGTTGTGTCTCCAATCGGTGTAAGGTCAGAGTTGTGTCTCCAATCGGTGTAAGGTCAGAGTTGTGTCACCAATCGGTGTAAGGTCAGAGTTGTGTCTCCAATCGGTGTAAGGTCAGAGTTGTGTCTCCAATCGGTGTAAGGTCAGAGTTGTGTCTCCAATCGGTGTAAGGCCGGAGTTGTCTCTCCAATCGGTGTAAGGTCAGAGTTGTGTCTCCAATCGGTGTAAGGTCAGAGTTGTGTCTCCAATCGGTGTAAGGCCGGAGTTGTCTCTCCAATCGGTGTAAGGTCAGAGTTGTGTCTCCAATCGGTGTAAGGTCAGAGTTGTGTCTCCAATCGGTGAAAGGTCAGAGTTGTGTCTCCAATCGGTGAAAGGTCAGAGTTGTGTCTCCAATCGGTGTAAGGTCAGAGTTGTGTCTCCAATCGGTGTAAGGTCAGAGTTGTGTCTCCAATCGGTGTAAGGTCAGAGTTGTGTCTCCAATCGGTGAAAGGTCAGAGTTGTGTCACCAATCGGTGTAAGGTCAGAGTTGTGTCTCCAATCGGTGTAAGGTCGGAGTTGTCTCTCCAATCGGTGTAAGGTCAGAGTTGTGTCTCCAATCGGTGTAAGGTCAGAGTTGTGTCTCCAATCGGTGAAAGGTCAGAGTTGTGTCACCAATCGGTGTAAGGTTAGAGTTGTGTCTCCAATCGGTGAAAGGTCAGAGTTGTGTCTCCAATCGGTGTAAGGCCGGAGTTGTCTCTCCAATCGGTGTAAGGTCAGAGTTGTGTCTCCAATCGGTGTAAGGTCAGAGTTGTGTCTCCAATCGGTGTAAGGTCAGAGTTGTGTCTCCAATCGGTGTAAGGTCGGAGTTGTCTCTCCAATCGGTGTAAGGTCAGAGTTGTGTCTCCAATCGGTGTAAGGTCAGAGTTGTGTCTCCAATCGGTTAAAGGTCAGAGTTGTGTCTCCAATCGGTGTAAGGCCGGAGTTGTCTCTCCAATCGGTGTAAGGTCAGAGTTGTGTCTCCAATCGGTGTAAGGTCGGAGTTGTCTCTCCAATCGGTGTAAGGTCAGAGTTGTGTCTCCAATCGGTGTAAGGTCAGAGTTGTGTCTCCAATCGGTGAAAGGTCAGAGTTGTGTCTCCAATCGGTGTAAGGTCAGAGTTGTGTCTCCAATCGGTGTAAGGTCAGAGTTGTGTCTCCAATCGGTGTAAGGTCAGAGTTGTGTCTCCAATCGGTGTAAGGTCAGAGTTATGTCTCCAATCGGTGAAAGGTCAGAGTTGTGTCTCCAACCAGGGGGGAAGGTCAACGTGGTGTCTCCAATCGGTGAAAGGTCAGAGTTGTGTCTCCAATCGGTGAAAGGTCAGAGTTGTCTCTCCAATCGGTGTAAGGTCAGAGTTGTGTCTCCAATCGGTGTAAGGTCAGAGTTGTGTCTCCAATCGGTGAAAGGTCAGAGTTGTGTCTCCAATCGGTGAAAGGTCAGAGTTGTGTCTCCAATCGGTGTAAGGTCAGAGTTGTGTCTCCAATCGGTGTAAGGTCAGAGTTGTGTCTCCAATCGGTGAAAGGTCAGAGTTATGTCTCCAATCGGTGAAAGGTCAGAGTTGTGTCTCCAATCAGGGGGGAAGGTCAACGTGGTGTCTCCAATCGGTGAAAGGTCAGAGTTGTGTCTCCAATCGGTGAAAGGTCAGAGTTGTGTCTCCAATCGGTGAAAGGTCAGAGTTATGTCACCAATCGGTGTAAGGTCAGAGTTGTGTCTCCAATCGGTGTAAGGTCAGAGTTGTGTCTCCAATCGGTGAAAGGTCAGAGTTGTGTCTCCAATCGGTGTAGGGTCAGAGTTGTGCCACCAATCGGTGTAAGGTCAGAGTTATGTCTCCAATCGGTGAAAGGTCAGAGTTGTGTCTCCAATCAGGGGGGAAGGTCAACGTGGTGTCTCCAATCGGTGAAAGGTCAGAGTTGTGTCTCCAATCGGTGAAAGGTCAGAGTTGTGTCACCAATCGGTGTAAGGTCAGAGTTGTGTCTCCAGTCGGTGTAAGGTCAGAGTTGTGTCTCCAATCGGTGTAAGGTCAGAGTTGTGTCTCCAATCGGTGAAAGGTCAGAGTTGTGTCTCCAATCGGTGAAAGGTCAGGAGTTGTGTCTCCAATCGGTGTAAGGTCAGAGTTGTGTCTCCAATCGGTGTAAGGTCAGAGTTGTGTCTCCAATCGGTGTAAGGTCAGAGTTGTGTCACCAATCGGTGTAAGGTCAGAGTTGTGTCTCCAATCGGTGTAAGGTCAGAGTTGTGTCACCAATCGGTGTAAGGTCAGAGTTGTGTCACCAATCGGTGAAAGGTCAGGAGTTGTGTCTCCAATCGGTGTAAGGTCAGAGTTGTGTCTCCAATCGGTGTAAGGTCAGAGTTGTGTCTCCAATCGGTGTAAGGTCAGAGTTGTGTCACCAATCGGTGTAAGGTCAGAGTTGTGTCTCCAATCGGTGTAAGGTCAGAGTTGTGTCACCAATCGGTGTAAGGTCGGAGTTGTGTCTCCAATCGGTGTAAGGTCAGAGTTGTGTCTCCAATCGGTGAAAGGTCAGAGTTGTGTCACCAATCGGTGTAAGGTCAGAGTTGTGTCACCAATCGGTGTAAGGTCAGAGTTGTGTCTCCAATCGGTGAAAGGTCAGAGTTGTGTCACCAATCGGTGTAAGGTCAGAGTTGTGTCACCAATCGGTGTAAGGTCAGAGTTGTGTCACCAATCGGTGTAAGGTCAGAGTTGTGTCTCCAATCGGTGAAAGGTCAGAGTTGTGTCTCCAATCGGTGTAAGGTCAGAGTTGTGTCTCCAATCGGTGTAAGGTCAGAGTTGTGTCTCCAATCGGTGAAAGGTCAGAGTTGTGTCTCCAATCGGTGTAAGGTCAGAGTTGTGTCTCCAATCGGTGTAAGGTCAGAGTTGTGTCTCCAATCGGTGTAAGGTCAGAGTTGTGTCTCCAATCGGTGTAAGGTCAGAGTTGTGTCTCCAATCGGTGTAAGGTCAGAGTTGTGTCTCCAATCGGTGAAAGGTCAGGAGTTGTGTCTCCAATCGGTGTAAGGTCAGAGTTGTGTCTCCAATCGGTGTAAGGTCAGAGTTGTGTCTCCAATCGGTGTAAGGTCGGAGTTGTGTCTCCAATCGGTGTAAGGTCAGAGTTGTGTCACCAATCGGTGTAAGGTCAGAGTTGTGTCTCCAATCGGTGAAAGGTCAGAGTTGTGTCTCCAATCGGTGTAAGGTCAGAGTTGTGTAACCAATCGGTGTAAGGTCAGAGTTGTGTCTCCAATCGGTGTTATAGGGCGTACACACGGTCGGACTTTGTTCGGACATTCCGACAACAAAATCCTAGTATTTTTTAAGACGGATGTTGGCTCAAACTTGTCTTGCATACACACGGTCGCACAAAGTTGTCGGAAAATCCGATCGTTCTGAACGCGGTGACGTAAAACACGTACGTCGGGACTATAAACGGGGCAGTGGCCAATAGCTTCCATCTCTTTATTTATTCTGAGCATGCGTGGCACTTTGTGCGTCAGATTTGTGTACACACGATCGGAATTTCCGACAACGGATTTTGTTGTCGGAAAATTTTATCTCCTGCTCTCCAACTTTGTGTGTCGGAAAATCCGATGGAAAATGTCCGATGGAGCCCACACACGGTCGCAATTTCCGACAACACGCTCTGATCGGACATTTTCCATCGGAAAATCCGACCGTGTGTACGGGGCATAAGACCGGAGTTGTGTCTCCAATCTGAGTAACTAAACAAAGTCAATCTAATGATTTTATGGGAAGACCTTTTGAGGTTTGGCACTTTAAAGTAAGCCTCCTTTTCGACTACTCCAGATTTTACCTCCAAGTTTCTCCTTTTGAAATGGAAAGTTGAGAAAATCCAAATTGATAAAATCTGAAGATGATGTTCTCGGTGGACAATGGCGACCCTAGGGGGGGGGGGGCAGAAGGGGCCCTGACCCCCCCCCCCCAACATTATGCTGTGCCCCACCATGTGCCCCCCAAATAAAGAAATTTTTATTTTTTTTTTTTACAAAAAAGGCAATGTCTAAGCCTGGGTTCACACATGTGCGGTGCGAATTGAAGGTCAGGTTTCACTGGGGAGATAAAAAAATCCTGTTCAAAGGAATCACTGCGTTTTAGCTCAGGATCAGTGAGCAGGGAGAGGGGGAGGGAGAGAGGGTGGGAGAGTGGGGTAGGTGTAGTGAGGAGAAGTAGAAAATCCCTGTTCAGAACGCAATGCATCTGCTAAGCAGAAGCGTTCCCATAGAAGATTGGGGCTCATAATTCGCACCGCAATGCCCAGAAAACGCACACGTTTTTTGTGCAATGTGCAGTGCGAATGCAACGCACATATGTGAACCAGATGCATTCATATGAATGTATTTTAAAATGTCCTGCGAATTAGATGCGGTGTAAGCCGCATTTACTTTGCATAGGTGTGAACGGGGGCTAAGAGGGAGAGCGTCCCCAGTCAGCTCCTGCGGGTGATTCCTCCCCCCTCCCTCTGCTCGCTGACACTGCATAATGCGAGCGCTCACACAACCACGGCCGCCCGATCTGCTCCTTCCCGGGCATCCTCATTGGCAGGGAGAAGAGTGAGTTGCAGGAAGGACTCCACCAGGACTCTCAGTTACTGAAAAAACAGACTGATTTCTCCCATCCTTAGGACAGGAGAACCAGCCTGTAAATTCTAAGAGATGCCAGACCAGCGCTGTCAATAGCAGGGGCAGGACAGCAAGAGGAGGCTGGGGAACCCCACAGTGACAGAACACCAGGGCCCGGGGGCAAGACAACCTTTGCAACCCTGATAGTTCCCCCACTGCTTTGGACCCTTATATTTTCTTGGTATGCTGGTGACATATATCTCTTGTTCTCTGTCACCCTGGGGGGGGGCCCCAATACAGTAGGAAGGGAGCTCACTGCAGAACATGTGAAAGGGCCCGTTGTGGGATCGTAGTAAAGGGCCCCAGGATAGATATATATATAATTGCATTTTATAGTTGCCCCCCTTCTTTTGTCCCTGTCCCCCCATGTGCCCCCCTAAATATGAAAGCTGGAGACGCCACTGTCGGTGGATCGAGGGAGAGAAGTCACCAGATCACAGAGATTCAGGTGAGTAAATTCCTCCACCCCACACTATTCATTGTCCATCATTCTGGGTGGAGGAGATTGGCGGGTTTTGCGGTGATCTGAGATTTCGTAGTGAAGTTGAGATGAGAATTGATTGATCCCCAATCTGTACAAGGAACAAAGTCCTCTCCTTCTAAAAGCTTCTCCAGCACTGAGCTCCTCCTGTACTCCTCATCATCTAAAGAGCCACTTAGATGAAGAACGCCGTTAATAGCATTCCTCTCCTCTCGCCTCCAACATCATTCAACCCAACTATAAACACAGTGACATTAATCCTTTACTGGTTCCCGAATCCCTGCTGGAGACTGCCAGCAAAACTCCCTCATGGAGCATGGACCGCTGTTCCACCCAGAACAAAGGCAAGAGAGCTCTACTCCATTCGTTATGAGGGGTTCCTGCCATCCTTACACCGAATTCCCGGGTCTGTACACCCGCTGTGCCCATTATGAGAGGTTCCCACCATCCCTGTGCTGAGTTCCCGGGTCTGTACACCCGCTGTGCCCATTATGAGGGGTTCCCACCATCCCTGTGCTGAGTTCCCGGGTCTGTACACCCGCTGTGCCCATTATGAGGGGTTCCCACCATCCCTGTGCTGAGTTCCCGGGTCTGTACACCCACTGTGCCCATTATGAGGGGTTCTCACCATCCCTGTGCTGAGTTCCCAGGTCTGTACACCCGCTGTGCCCATTATGAGGGGTTCCCACCATCCCTGTGCTGAGTTCCCGGGTCTGTACACCCACTGTGCCCATTATGAGGGGTTCTCACCATCCCTGTGCTGAGTTCCCAGGTCTGTACACCCGCTGTGCCCATTATGAGGGGTTCCCACCATCCCTGTGCTGAGTTCCCGGGTCTGTACACCCGCTGTGCCCATTATGAGGGGTTCCCACCATCCCTGTGCTGAGTTCCCGGGTCTGTACACCCGCTGTGCCCATTATGAGGGGTTCCCACCATCCCTGTGCTGAGTTCCCGGGTCTGTACACCCGCTGTGCCCATTATGAGGGGTTCCCCCCATCCCTGTGCTGAGTTCCCGGGTCTGTACACCCGCTGTGCCCATTATGAGGGAATCCCACCATCCCTGTGCTGAGTTCCCGGGTCTGTACACCCGCTGTGCCCATTATGAGGGGATCCCACCATCCCTGTGCTGAGTTCCCGGGTCTGTACACCCGCTGTGCCCATTATGAGGGGTTCCCACCATCCCTGTGCTGAGTTCCCGGGTCTGTACACCCGCTGTGCCCATTATGAGGGGATCCCACCATCCCTGTGCTGAGTTCCCGGGTCTGTACACCCGCTGTGCCCATTATGAGGGGTTCCCACCATCCCTGTGCTGAGTTCCCGGGTCTGTACACCCGCTGTGCCCATTATGAGGGGTTCCCACCATCCCTGTGCTGAGTTCCCGGGTCTGTACACCCGCTGTGCCCATTATGAGGGGTTCCCACCATCCCTGTGCTGAGTTCCCGGGTCTGTACACCCGCTGTGCCCATTATGAGGGGTTCCCACCATCCCTGTGCCGAGTTCCCGGGTCTGTACACCCACTGTGCCCATTATGAGGGGTTAATTTTGTTTATTGAAAAATCTTACTAACAACAACTTATATACAATAAAACCATAATAAATAAATAAAACATATTTACAAAATAATTGAATTTGATAATACAAAACAAGAACATTATAAATGGTACAAAACAAATTGCGCACTACACAATCCCTATGGGAGAGCCAGACTAAGGAACATCACCGTCACCATGCATGGAGCCTTTTATCAAAAATATATTTCATCTTGAAAATCTAGGGGAGTGAATCAAGAATACAAAGAAAAGCCGCACACCCCGAGATCAACAGGCAGCAGCTACAGAGTCCTGATATTCCTCCACGCCCTTATCCAGGCCTCCTGCTGCCACCTGCCTTTCTCAAGACCCCGAATCTTCCCAACCTCACCCAGAATGTCCTGCACCACCACTTCCACAGGGAGGATTTTACCCCGTAAGGATACCTGACACCGTGCACTCCACGTGAAATAACGGACTACCAGACTAACTAAAAAAAGTGTTTCCAAATCATAATCCCAACGATTCTGGAAAGCCCCATACACCCACTCTGCATAACTCATATGGGGGAGGAAGGGTATACTCAGAGCCCTCCCAACCCTCTTGTACACCTCTATATTAAAAGGGCATTGAAGTAGAAAGTGATCCATGGACTCCACCACTCCTCCACACTCCACTCTCGGGCAGCCCCGATCACTCATGGAAAGAAACTTCAAGTTGCCCTTCACATATAGTTTTCCATGAAAGGCAAGCCAAGCCTGATCCCTAAACTTCATTGGGATTGTCTCCAAATTAATCAATCGCAAACCCACCCCCAAAACCAGGCTTGGGCAATCCCTCAAGGCCAGTGGCTCACAAAAAGCAGAGCTCATGATCCGCTTCTCAAGAAGTTTCCTTGGAAGAGATCTGACTTCTCCTGCTGTTACTTGCCACTGCCGAAGCATTTTCAAACACGGGGCAACATAAGCCGGGAGCTGTTCATGCTTGACCCTCAGGCTTTTCACTGGCCCACCATTTTCCCAGTCTCGCAGAAAGGGCCTAAACCAGGACTGGAAAATACCAACCCACACAGGCGGTCTCTCTGCCAACATGTTACCAAGATTGTACTTCACAAACATCAGAGAGAAAAAGACTACAGGGTTGACCATCCCTAGACCACCCTCCCGCCTAGGAAGGTAAGTCACATTCCTTTTGACAAAGTTTATTCTGTTCCCCCATAACAGCTGGAAGAAACAACTATAGATCCTGGTATAGAGAGAAACTGGCAAAATGCAAACAAAACTGACATACAGAAAAATCGGAATCAGGTAAGTCTTGATCAGATCAACCTTTTCCCTCAAGGAAAGCTGCCAACCTTTCCAGCTTGCCACCTTGGCATCGGCATTCTCCAGCCTGTTCACCCAATTTGCATGACCATAGTCACCTGGGCCGAATTCAATGCCTAGAACTCGAATTTTTTGTTGGGGCTCCGGGAAGTCATCCCGTCAAGTCGTTATGAGGGGTTCCCACCATCCCTGTGCTGAGTTCCCGGGTCTGTACACCCGCTGTGCCCATTATGAGGGGTTCCCACCATCCCTGTACTGAGTTCCCGGGTCTGTACACCCGCTGTGCCCATTATGAGGGGTTCCCACCATCCCTGTGCTGAGTTCCCGGGTCTGTACACCCGCTGTGCCCATTATGAGGGGTTCCCACCATCCCTGTGCTGAGTTCCCGGGTCTGTACACCCGCTGTGCCCATTATGAGGGGTTCTCACCATCCCTGTGCTGAGTTCCTGGGTCTGTACACCCGCTGTGCCCATTATGAGGGGTTCTCACCATCCCTGTGCTGAGTTCCCGGGTCTGTACACCCGCTGTGCCCATTATGAGGGGTTCTCACCATCCCTGTGCTGAGTTCTGGGGTCTGTACACCCGCTGTGCCCATTATGAGGGGTTCCCACCATCCCTGTGCTGAGTTCCCGGGTCTGTACACCCGCTGTGCCCATCATGAGGGGTTCCCACCATCCCTGTGCTGAGTTCCCGGGTCTGTACACCCGCTGTGCCCATTATGAGGGGTTCTCACCATCCCTGTGCTGAGTTCCCGGGTCTGTACACCCGCTGTGCCCATTATGAGGGGTTCCCACCATCCCTGTGCTGAGTTCCCGGGTCTGTACACCCGCTGTGCCCATTATGAGGGGTTCCCACCATCCCTGTGCTGAGTTCCCGGGTCTGTACACCTGCTGTGCCCATTATGAGGGGTTCCCACCATCCCTGTGCTGAGTTCCCAGGTCTGTACACCCGCTGTGCCCATTATGAGGGGTTCCCACCATCCCTGTGCTGAGTTCCCGGGTCTGTACACCCGCTGTGCCCATTATGAGGGGTTCTCACCATCCCTGTGCTGAGTTCTGGGGTCTGTACACCCGCTGTGCCCATTATGAGGGGTTCCCACCATCCCTGTGCTGAGTTCCCGGGTCTGTACACCCGCTGTGCCCATCATGAGGGGTTCCCACCATCCCTGTGCTGAGTTCCCGGGTCTGTACACCCGCTGTGCCCATTATGAGGGGTTCTCACCATCCCTGTGCTGAGTTCCCGGGTCTGTACACCCGCTGTGCCCATTATGAGGGGTTCTCACCATCCCTGTGCTGAGTTCCTGGGTCTGTACACCCGCTGTGCCCATTATGAGGGGTTCTCACCATCCCTGTGCTGAGTTCCCGGGTCTGTACACCCGCTGTGCCCATTATGAGGGGTTCTCACCATCCCTGTGCTGAGTTCTGGGGTCTGTACACCCGCTGTGCCCATTATGAGGGGTTCCCACCATCCCTGTGCTGAGTTCCCGGGTCTGTACACCCGCTGTGCCCATCATGAGGGGTTCCCACCATCCCTGTGCTGAGTTCCCGGGTCTGTACACCCGCTGTGCCCATTATGAGGGGTTCTCACCATCCCTGTGCTGAGTTCCCGGGTCTGTACACCCGCTGTGCCCATTATGAGGGGTTCCCACCATCCCTGTGCTGAGTTCCCGGGTCTGTACACCCGCTGTGCCCATTATGAGGGGTTCTCACCATCCCTGTGCTGAGTTCCCGGGTCTGTACACCCGCTGTGCCCATCATGAGGGGTTCCCACCATCCCTGTGCCCATTATGAGGGGTTCCCACCATCCCTGTGCTGAGTTCCCGGGTCTGAACACCCACTGTGCCCATTATGAGGGGTTCCCACCATCCCTGTGCTGAGTTCCCGGGTCTGAACACCCACTGTGCCCATTATGAGGGGTTCCCACCATCCCTGTGCTGAGTTCCCGGGTCTGAACACCCACTGTGCCCATTATGAGGGGTTCCCACCATCCCTGTGCCCATTATGAGGGGTTCCCACCATCCCTGTGCTGAGTTCCCGGGTCTGTACACCCGCTGTGCCCATTATGAGGGGTTCCCACCATCCCTGTGCTGAGTTCCTGGGTCTGTATTACACCCGCTGTGCCCATTATGAGGGGTTCCCACCATCCCTGTGCTGAGTTCTTCTACATGAAGAGTCAGGGTCTAAATGGTTACTCTCTAGAATGGTCCTCAAGTACCCCCAACAGGCCAGGTTTGCGGGTTTCATTCATCTTGTTTTACATCAGAGTCAATGGTTTGGTATTTTATCCAAGAGAAATTCCCCAAACATGTCCTGTTGGGGGTACTGGAGGACGGTGTTGAGAACTCTGGAGCCGTCTGATCCATGACCAATCAGAGAAGACCTGCCCTTGGCAGGGGGTACGGTCTGAGGACACAGTTGGAGGCTTTAGGTCTTCGTAAGTCCAGATTCCCGGCCTGAGGGCCCCATTATGGGTGATTAAAGCATAACTCCGCACACAACCTTCACTGCCAAAGGGTTCGAGAATTCCATTCAGTGTTGAGGGGGTTAATGTGACACCAGATGGTTCCTTCTTAGTGGTGAGGTCATCGGTGGCAGTGGAGGAGTTAATGGTGAACTCCACCCTCTCCACGCTGGGGATGTTTATATATCACATCTGTTTCCCATCTGTGTGCTGAACATCTCCCCTCCCCCCCCACCATCTACCTGATCAACTCACCCTAAGCCACAGAGCGCCAACCCCCACCCGACAGAGCGCCAACCCCCACCCGACAGAGCGCCAACCCCCACCCGACAGAGCGCCAACCCCCACCCGACAGAGCGCCAACCCTCACCCGACAGAGCGCCAACCCTCGCCCCAACCCACAGAGCGCCAACCCTCGCCCCAACCCACAGAGCGCCAACCCTCGCCCCCACCCACAGAGCGCCAACCCTCGCCCCCACCCACAGAGCGCCAACCCTCGCCCCCACCCACAGAGCGCCAACCCTCGCCCCCACCCACAGAGCGCCAACCGTCGCCCCCACCCACAGAGCGCCAACCCTCGCCCCCACCCACAGAGCGCCAACCCTCGCCCCCACCCACAGAGCTCCAACCCTCGCCCCCACCCACAGAGCGCCAACCGTCGCCCCCACCCACAGAGCGCCAACCGTCGCCCCCACCCACAGAGCGCCAACCGTCGCCCCCACCCACAGAGCGCCAACCGTCGCCCCCACCCACAGAGCGCCAACCGTCGCCCCCACCCACAGAGCGCCAACCGTCGCCCCCACCCACAGAGCGCCAACCGTCGCCCCCACCCACAGAGCGCCAACCGTCGCCCCCACCCACAGAGCGCCAACCGTCGCCTCCACCCACAGAGCGCCAACCGTCGCCCCCACCCACAGAGCGCCACCCGTCGCCCCCACCCACAGAGCGCCACCCGTCGCCCTAACCCACACCATGGAGTTCTGGGTTTTTGGCACTAAGTTCCTATTACTGCTTGTACCAGGAAGAGTCACTCCTGTGTCCTGGTGTCACCAAGACAGGAAGTGGTGGACAAAACAGAGTACAGTTGTCACCAGAACAGGACTAGATGGAAATGTTTCCAATGGGGACACCAGTCCTGGTGACAACCCTCTAAGGAGATTTCCTCTCACTTCCTGCTACTTCTCCAAGAAAACCTTTATTGGAGGCTCCAACTTCCACACCTGAACAGAAAGCCCCATCGTGACACTCTCTGGAATCTTCTCAGCGGGACATCCGACAGTCCATTGGAGTTCATGGCTTCTCCAGTCTCAAGAGGGAAGTGTAAGAACTCCACCCTCTACAGGAAGGTGACCCCCAGGTACAGGAAGTGAGAGAAATCCCCCAGCAGGGACACAGCTAAAGAACTTCACCCCCTACAGGACAGTGACCCCCAGGCACAGGAAGTGAGAGAAATTCACCCCCTACAGAAAGGTGACCCCAGGCACAGGAAGCGAGAGAAATCCCCCCAGCAGGGACACAGCTAAAGAACTTCACCCCCTACAGGACAGTGACCCCCAGTACAGGAAGTGAAGGGAATCTCCTCAGTGTGGACACCATTTGGAAAGAACCCTACCCGTTGTTGACCCCTGGTACAGGAAGAGAAAGGAATCTCCCCAGTGGGGACATATTTAAAGAACTCCACCCCCTACAGGACAGAGACCCCTGGCACAGGAAGTGATGTGAATCTCCCCAATGGAGACACAGCCATACAAGTATATACCAACATGCTGGGGGGAGTTCGGCTCTTCTAAATACAGCAGCAGCTCCTTTGCTCACGCTTCCTCTTTAGACTGCAAGCTCCTGGGGTCAGAACCGCCCTCTGTGTGCATAGTACAGCGATACAGTATAGGTTGGTGTTATTGGGGGACAAAGGATTCCTCTCAGAACCTCAGACAACTTTTATCTGAAACTATTTCACAATTTGCTGCAAAATTCCTCATCAGGATGCCGGACACTGTCTGTTCCCCAGAGACAGCCAAACCCCCCCCCCCCCCATGAGAAACAGGTATTCTATATCCGAGATCCCCCCCCCCCCATGGGAAAACAAATGGTCTGCTCAGAGACAGCCAGGACCCTCCACCATGAGAAACAGGTATTCTATATCCGAGATCCCCCCCCCCCCATCCATGAGAAACAGGTATTCTATATCCGAGACCCCCACCATGAGAAACAGGTATTCTATATCCGAGACCCCCCCATCCATGAGAAACAGGTATTCTATATCCGAGACCCCCCCCCCATCCATGAGAAACAGGTATTCTATATCCGAGACCCCCCCACCATGAGAAACAGGTATTCTATATCCGAGACCCCCCACCATGAGAAACAGGTATTCTATATCCGAGACCCCCCCCCATCCATGAGAAACAGGTATTCTATATCCGAGATCCCCCCCCCCCCATCCATGAGAAACAGGTATTCTATATCCGAGACCCCCACCATGAGAAACAGGTATTCTATATCCGAGACCCCCCCATCCATGAGAAACAGGTATTCTATATCCGAGACCCCCCCCCCATCCATGAGAAACAGGTATTCTATATCCGAGACCCCCCACCATGAGAAACAGGTATTCTATATCCGAGACCCCCCACCATGAGAAACAGGTATTCTATATCCGAGACCCCCCCCCATCCATGAGAAACAGGTATTCTATATCCGAGACCCCCCCCCCATCCATGAGAAACAGGTATTCTATATCCGAGACCCCCCCCCCCCCACACACACCATGAGAAACAGGTATTCTATATCCGAGACCCCCCCCCCCCCCCACACACACCATGAGAAACAGGTATTCTATATCCGAGACCCCCCACCATCAGAAACAGGTATTCTATATCCGAGACCCCCCCCCCCATCCATGAGAAACAGGTATTCTATATCCGAGACCCCCCCCCTCATCCATGAGAAACAGGTATTCTATATCCGAGACCCCCCCCCCTCATCCATGAGAAACAGGTATTCTATATCCGAGACCCCCCCCCCATCCATGAGAAACAGGTATTCTATATCCGAGACCCCCCCCCATCCATGAGAAACAGGTATTCTATATCCGAGACCCCCCCCCCCATCCATGAGAAACAGGTATTCTATATCCGAGACCCCCCCCCCCATCCATGAGAAACAGGTATTCTATATCCGAGACCCCCCCCCATCCATGAGAAACAGGTATTCTATATCCGAGACCCCCCCCCCATCCATGAGAAACAGGTATTCTATATCCGAGACCCCCCATCCATGAGAAACAGGTATTCTATATCCGAGACCCCCCCCCCCATCCATGAGAAACAGGTATTCTATATCCGAGACCCCCCCCCCCATCCATGAGAAACAGGTATTCTATATCCGAGACCCCCCCCCCATCCATGAGAAACAGGTATTCTATATCCGAGACACCCCCCCATCCATGAGAAACAGGTATTCTATATCCGAGACCCCCCCCCCCATCCATGAGAAAGAGGTATTCTATATCCGAGACACCCCCCCCCCCATCCATGAGAAACAGGTATTCTATATCCGAGACCCCCCCCCCCATCCATGAGAAAGAGGTATTCTATATCCGAGACCCCCCCCCCCTCATCCATGAGAAACAGGTATTCTATATCCGAGACCCCCCCACCATGAGAAACAGGTATTCTATAACCGAGACCCCCCCATCCATGAGAAACAGGTATTCTATATCCGAGACCCCCCCCCCCATCCATGAGAAACAGGTATTCTATATCCGAGACCCCCCCCCCTCATCCATGAGAAACAGGTATTCTATATCCGAGACCCCCCCCCTCATCCATGAGAAACAGGTATTCTATATCCGAGACCCCCCACCATGAGAAACAGGTATTCTATATCCGAGACCCCCCACCATGAGAAACAGGTATTCTATATCCGAGACCCCCCCCATCCATGAGAAACAGGTATTCTATAACCGAGACCCCCCCCCCCCCCCCATGGGAAAACAAATGGTCTGCTCACCAGAGACAGCCAAGTCCCCCCACCCATGAGAATAAGGTATTCTATATCCGAGACCCCCCCATCCATGAGAAACAGGTATTCTATATCCGAGACCCCCCCCATCCATGAGAAACAGGTATTCTATATCCGAGACCCCCCCCCCCCATCCATGAGAAACAGGTATTCTATATCCAAGACCACCCCCCCCCCATCCATGAGAAACAGGTATTCTATATCCGAGACCCCCCCCCCCCCCATCCATGAGAAACAGGTATTCTATATCCGAGACCCCCCCCCATCCATGGGAAACAGGTATTCTATATCCGAGACCCCCCCCCCCATCCATGAGAAAGAGGTATTCTATATCCGAGACCCCCCCCCCCATCCATGAGAAACAGGTATTCTATATCCGAGACCCCCCATCCATGAGAAACAGGTATTCTATATCCGAGACCCCCCCCCCCCTCATCCATGAGAAACAGGTATTCTATATCCGAGACCCCCCATCCATGAGAAACAGGTATTCTATATCCGAGACCCCCCCCCCATCCATGAGAAACAGGTATTCTATATCCGAGACCCCCCCCCTCATCCATGAGAAACAGGTATTCTATATCCGAGACCCCCCATCCATGAGAAACAGGTATTCTATATCCGAGACCCCCCCCCCATCCATGAGAAACAGGTATTCTATATCCGAGACCCCCCCCCCCCATCCATGAGAAACAGGTATTCAATATCCGAGACCCCCCCCCCCCATCCATGAGAAACAGGTATTCTATATCCGAGACCCCCCCCCCCCTCATCCATGAGAAACAGGTATTCTATATCCGAGACCCCCCCCCATCCATGAGAAACAGGTATTCTATATCCGAGACCCCCCCCCTCATCCATGAGAAACAGGTATTCTATATCCGAGACCCCCCCCCCCCATCCATGAGAAACAGGTATTCTATATCCGAGACCCCCCCCACCATGAGAAACAGGTATTCTATATCCGAGACCCCCCACCATGAGAAACAGGTATTCTATATCCGAGACCCCCCCCCATCCATGAGAAACAGGTATTCTATATCCGAGATCCCCCCCCCCATCCATGAGAAAACAGGTATTCTATATCCGAGACCCCCCACCATGAGAAACAGGTATTCTATATCCGAGACCCCCCCATCCATGAGAAACAGGTATTCTATATCCGAGACCCCCCCCCCATCCATGAGAAACAGGTATTCTATATCCGAGACCCCCCCACCATGAGAAACAGGTATTCTATATCCGAGACCCCCCACCATGAGAAACAGGTATTCTATATCCGAGACCCCCCCCCCATCCATGAGAAACAGGTATTCTATATCCGAGACCCCCCCCCCATCCATGAGAAACAGGTATTCTATATCCGAGACCCCCCCCCCCCACACACACCATGAGAAACAGGTATTCTATATCCGAGACCCCCCCCCCCCCACACACACCATGAGAAACAGGTATTCTATATCCGAGACCCCCCCACCATCAGAAACAGGTATTCTATATCCGAGACCCCCCCCCCATCCATGAGAAACAGGTATTCTATATCCGAGACCCCCCCCCCTCATCCATGAGAAACAGGTATTCTATATCCGAGACCCCCCCCCCATCCATGAGAAACAGGTATTCTATATCCGAGACCCCCCCCCCCATCCATGAGAAACAGGTATTCTATATCCGAGACCCCCCCCCCATCCATGAGAAACAGGTATTCTATATCCGAGACCCCCCCCCCATCCATGAGAAACAGGTATTCTATATCCGAGACCCCCCCCCCCATCCATGAGAAACAGGTATTCTATATCCGAGACCCCCCCCCCATCCATGAGAAACAGGTATTCTATATCCGAGACCCCCCCCCCATCCATGAGAAACAGGTATTCTATATCCGAGACCCCCCCCCATCCATGAGAAACAGGTATTCTATATCCGAGACCCCCCCCCCCATCCATGAGAAACAGGTATTCTATATCCGAGACCCCCCCCCCCATCCATGAGAAACAGGTATTCTATATCCGAGACCCCCCCCCCATCCATGAGAAACAGGTATTCTATATCCGAGACACCCCCCCATCCATGAGAAACAGGTATTCTATATCCGAGACCCCCCCCCCCATCCATGAGAAAGAG
>JBBDGP010005421.1:0-41942 GCA_037952835.1 Lithobates septentrionalis
GGGGCGGCGCCCGTGGGCCCTGCATGTAGATTAGGGGGGCCGGACACATGGATGGGGGGTGGCGCCCATACACCCTGCATGTAGATTAGGGGGGCCGGACACATGGATGGGGGGGCGGCGCCCGTGGGCCCTGCATGTAGATTAGGGGGGCCGGACACATGGATGGGGGGTGGCGCCCATACACCCTGCATGTAGATTAGGGGGTCCGGACACATGGATGGGGGGCGGCGCCCATACACCCTGCATGTAGATTAGGGGGGCCGGACACATGGATGGGGGGCGGCGCCCATACACCCTGCATGTAGATTAGGGGGTCCGGACACATGGATGGGGGGCGGCGCCCATACACCCTGCATGTAGATTAGGGGGGCCCGGACACATGGATGGGGGGCGGCGCCCATACACCCTGCATGTAGATTAGGGGGGCCGGACACATGGATGGGGGGCGGTGCCCGTGGGCCCTGCATGTAGATTAGGGGGGCCGGACACATGGATGGGGGGGCGGCACCCGTACACCCTGCATGTAGATTAGGGGGGCCGGACACATGGATGGGGGGTGGTGCCCATGGGCCCTGCATGTAGATTAGGGGGTCCGGACACATGGATGGGGGGCTGCGCCCGTGCGCCCTACATTACGGGCCGCTACTGATTGAAAAGTTGTTTACTTTGACTAACAAAATCATATGCAAAATAGAACAAATGTGTTTTTTTCTTTCTTGTACATGATTGGATGATTGGGGTGAACACAACTGCTCCTTATTTACTGAATTAAAGGTGTATATATACCCAAAAATAAAAAAATAAATATATGTTGCCATTTTCACCTTTAGATGTGGGGACTACGGTCATTTCTTTCCCTTTAATTGGATCTGGTGATCCCGTAACACACTTTGGGTTAAATTAATAAAAGATTTTTAGAGATATTCATCCCATGAACCTTTGTCCTCTGTGAATTGGGCGTGAACAAACGTTATTCGCTTATTTTCCCTCCAGGTTGAAAGTTATTCATTCATACAGTGAACCAGGAAAATACTCTTTTATGATCACTAGATGGAGCTGATGTTGAAAGAAAATGAATATATATATATATATATATATATATAATATATATATATATATATATATATATATATATATATATATATATATATATAGGTCAAAGCCTCAGCTGCCTGTGTGACCCCATCGGGGAGATTTTCCTTGTTGCAATAAAGCAAAAGTGCAGCTATAGGCACGGCCAACAATCAGAATCCTTCCCCATAAAAATGTTCTTTTATCTGTGTCCCCATTAGAGAGCTTCCTGGCTCCCCCGATGAGTGCTCTGGTTCTACCCATTTACACTTCCAGTACCTCCAGGACCCCTGAGACCTCCAGGATTCCCAGGTACCTCCAGGACCCCTGAGACCTCCAGGATTCCCAGGTACCTCCAGGACCCCTGAGACCTCCAGGATTCCCAGATATCTCCAGGACCCCTGAGACCTCCAGGATTCCCAGGTACCTCCAGGACCCCTGAGACCTCCAGGATTCCCAGGTATCTCCAGGACCCCTGAGACCTCCAGGATTCCCAGGTATCTCCAGGACCCCTGAGACCTCCAGGATTCCCAGGTACCTCCAGGACCCCTGAGACCTCCAGGATTCCCAGGTATCTCCAGGACCCCTGAGACCTCCAGGATTCCCAGGTATCTCCAGGACCCCTGAGACCTCCAGGATTCCCAGGTATCTCCAGGACCCCTGAGACCTCCAGGATTCCCAGGTATCTCCAGGACCCCTGAGACCTCCAGGATTCCCAGGTATCTCCAGGACCCCTGAGACCTCCAGGATTCCCAGGTACCTCCAGGACCCTGAGACCTCCAGGATTCCCAGGTATCTCCAGGACCCCTGAGACCTCCAGGATTCCCAGGTACCTCCAGGACCCCTGAGACCTCCAGGATTCCCAGGTACCTCCAGGACCCCTGAGACCTCCAGGATTCCCAGGTACCTCCAGGTTTTCCATGTTTCCTGGGGGTGACTATGTTCTCTGATGAGGAGGGTAGTTTAGACACCGGCCTTTGAAATGGCTGAAGATGAGCTTTATTGATGGCTAACTTAGTGCTAGATTGCTATAATACTGAACCTGCTGTTACCTATCTGGTTCTGACCCAGATTGCCTGACCTGACTACTTTCTCTTGCCTACCATCTGCCTCTACCTCTGCCTGGATCCTAATACTCTCTTACCTGCTGTCTGCCTTGACCTCTGCTTGGACCTGACTCTTCTTTTGCCTACCACCTACCTTACCCTCTGCCTGGACCTGACTTCTCTGCTGTCTGCCACCTGCTTTGACCTCTGCCTGGACCTCACTTCTCTCTTGTCTGCTGCCTGCCTCAACCTCTGCTGGACCTCACTTCTCTCTTGTCTGCTGCCTGCCTCAACCTCTGCCTGGACCTCACTTCTCTCTTGTCTGCTGCCTGCCTCAACCTCTGCCTGGACCTCACTTCTCTCTTGTCTGCTGCCTGCCTCAACCTCAGTCTGGACCTGACTTCTCTCTTGTCTGCTGCCTGCCTCAACCTCTGCCTGGACCTGACTACTTTCTTGCCTACGACCTGCCTTGACCTTTTCTTAGACTTGACTACTCTCTCAGCAGCCACCTGCCTTGACCTCTGCCTGGACCTGACTCTTCTCTTGCCTACCACCTACCTTGACCTCTCCCTGGACTTGAATACTCTCTCAGCTGCCACCTGCCTTGAACTTAATTCTCTCTTGTCTGCTGCCTGCTTTGACCTCTGTCTACACCTGACTTATGTCTTGCCTGCTGCTTTCTGCCTGCCGAACCTCTGCCTGTACCGGACTACACTCTTGCCTACCACCTGTCTTGGCCTTTGCCTGGACCTGACTACTCTCTCAGCTGCCAACTGCCTTGACCTCTGCCTAGACCTGACTCCTGTCTTGCCTGCTGCCTGCCTCAACCTCTGCCTGTACCTGAATATACTCTGGCCTACCACCTCTCTTGGCCTTTGCCTAAACCTGACTACTCTCTTTTCTGCCACTTACCTCAACCTTGTCTAGAGACCTGACTACTCTCTTGCCAGCTGCCTGCCTTATCTTCTGCCTGGACTTCACCCTTCACCCGGACCTTACAATTCTCTTGTCTGTTGCTCTGTGAAAAGGTTCTGCACCGTAGCCCTTCTGTCCAGCAACCCCTTGGTGGGGAGATCCCGAGCACAATGAACATTGCTGTCAGTTTGAAACAATGAAAACCAGAGATCACGAGGGTGTATGGCCTATCACCCCTTGCTCATTGCTCTGGTGAAGACCAACTATCACTTAGACCAGTTTGTAGCAATGAAAACTAGAGAACTTTAGGGTTTCCGCCCTATCCCCCTTTGTACATTGCTCTGGTGACTATCCCTTAGACTTTGTGCCTTTGGTGAGCACTCATTACCTGCCGGGGGAGTATCATTCTAGGGACACAATAGTAAAAAAGTAAATGAAACTTAAAAGGTCAACCAGTCATCCAACACATGTGGAAGTGTAACAGAGTGTTTCTCAACTCCAGTCCTCAAGGCGCCCCAACGGGTCATGTTTTCAGGATTTCCCTCAGATGAAACGTCTGTGGTAATTACTAAAGGCAGTGAAACTGATCAAATCAACCGTGCAAAATAAAGGAAAGCCTGAAAACATGACCAGTTGGGGCGCCTTGAGGACTGGAGTTGAGAAACACTGGTGTAACAGATGCTGAAGATTCATTGGCTGGTGTAGCTTTTTTATAAGAGGATAATGTTGGCCTGAGGCACGGGCAGCAGGACTGCTTTGGTGAAGACCAACTTAGACACCATGCCTCAGTGAGCCTGCATCATATGCCAGGGGGTAGGAGAAAGGAGCAGGAGACCAGCCATCCAATACAAATTGACGTTGGATGCTAAAGACTGATTGGCCAGTGCCGATGCTCCATGGAACGGCAGCAGGAGGACAACCATTATAAACATTGACTGGCTGAAGAGGCGTGACCATAGAAAAGATTCCATCTGAGCTGCTTGACCTTTCCCTGGCCCACAAATAGGTCAATTTATTCGAAGTAACAAAACAGCGCCAGGAAAGAATTCCGTTCTCGTTTTTAAGCTCCTCTAAACAAATTCAATCTGACAAAAGATTTAGACCTGAACACGAGAGTTAAGTGAGAAGGACATTTCCCATCTGTGCTAATGACAGCATCTCCTGCAGCTCCGGGTCTCGGTAATTACACCCCCTCATCTCCTCTCTATTGCACCCTATAAGTTCAAACCTTTGTGGCCGCATCGTGCCACAAAACACATTATTACTAAACTTCAATTATTTAGAACTTTTCAAAATCTGCATTATACAAAAACAACATCAAAATAGAAATAAAGCATCTCAAACACGATGCATCATAAAAAAGAAACTCGTCTTCTTGTAAAACCCCAATAAACAAGAAATGTGTTAAGGCAGAAGACGGGCGAGAGTCTTTTTTTCTTTTTTTTTAAAGGATTAGATGTTCTCATATTCTCAGGAAGAGAAGTTCAGAATTTTGGGTCATAACAGAGCCAGCTCCGCACTTTTTAGATTAAAAAAAAAAAAAAAAAAAAGACAAATTAAGCTGGAGAATAATTATCAGTCACATTACTGAACTAGGCTGGGCCCAGCCATACAAACATTTCAAACTTATTAAAAGAGTCGTAAGAACAATTCTAAAAAACCAAAGATGTGCTACAAAGAGGAGAGGAAAGAGGGATTTCGGTGAAATTGATTTTGCTACAAAATTGCCTAATTTGGAGACTTAAGTGGAAACTCTTAATTTCACCCAATGAGCTGCCTATTAAAAAATCAGCTTTCTGTAGCAAGTCTTCTTTTTGGGAAGTAGAGGATATAAATCTAACTTTACACTCGTGTGTCTGCATTTTCATGAGGCTTTTTTTTTGTTTGTTTTTTTTTGTTTGTTTTTTTTTTCATGAATTTTTAGAGGATAGGAAATAGTGATTTTGGTAAAATTGATTTTAATACAAAATTGCCAACTTGGTGACTTAAGTGGAAACTCCTAATTTCACTCAATTAAACTAATTAAAATTTTATTGAAAAAACGAAGAAAACAAAAAAAAACAATCTGCTTTCTGTAGCAAGTCTTCTTTTTGGGAAGTAGAGGATATTAAAGCTAACATTACACTTGTGTGTCTGCATTTTCATGAGGAGGTTTTCATTTTGGTTTTTTTGTTTGTTTTTGGTTTTTTTTTTTCATGAATTTTTAGAGGATAGGAAAGAGGATTTTGGTAAAATTGATTTACTACAAAATTGCCAACTTGGTGACTTAAAGTGTAAACTCTTAATTTTACTCAATGAGCTGCTTAATTAAAAATGTATTGAAAAAACAAAAACAAAAAGTTTCTGCAAAAACGAAAAAAAAAAAAAAACCCTTTATGTAGCAGGTGTTCTTTTTGGGACATAGGAGATATAAAGCTAACTTTACACTTGTGTGTCTGCATTTTCATGAGTTTTTCTTTTTTTTTCTTTTTTTTTTTTAAATTAATTTTTATTCATATTTGATGTGTTTTTCAAGCATTTTTCAAGTGTTTTTGTGCATTTTTTATGAGCTCCTACTGAAATCCAGGGGGGGCTAAAAATTGCATTTGCACCAAAAGAAGCGCCTGCATCTTTTTTCGGGTTGCACGGGAGTGCGTTGCATAGATGTGAACAGCCCCTTAGACAATATTGGGATTCCTCTCGCTGAGTATTGTACATCAACACTCTGCATTTTTCTTTTGGTGCAAATGCATTTTTGGCCCCTTAGATTTCAATAGGAGCTCATAAAAAATGCATGAAAACATTTGAAAAATGCTTAAAAAAAAACACATAAAACATGTATAAAAATTCATGAACAAAAAAAAATAAACTCCTGAAAATGGAGACACACGAGTGTAAACTTAGCGCTATATCTCCTATGTCCCAAAAAGAACACCTGCTACATAAAGCAGATTGTTTTGTTGGTTTTTTTTTTAGGCAGCTCATTGAGTGAAATGATAAGCTTCCACTTAAGTCTCCAAATTGGCAATTTTGTAGCAAAATCAATTTCACTAAAATCACTCTTTGCTATCCTCTAAAAATTTATTTTGAAAAAAAGAAAAAAGAAAAAAAAAAACCTCATGAAAATGCAGACATTTCTCTCCTGTTTCGCCAGACAAATCGCCCCGGTTGTGAACAATGACAGACAATAGATTTGTTTACATTGTTTCTTGTATTTTTGTTTTCCCCTTTTTCATGCATTTGATTTTTTTGTGCACTGTAATATTTCATCATTTTGTTTTATCTTTTCATTCACTGTCTTTCTTTTAAAAAAAAATTATAATATCTAAAATAATGGGACTTTTTTTGGGGGGCACAAGAGCAGTTTGCACTATTGTTTTTATACCAAACTCACTATTTTGCCCTAAATAATTTTATTAATGAAATCTTACAAGACACGAAAGCATGCATTAATGTCTTATTATTAGTAATATAGAATGATAATCATAAATAATTAAATACATTCTACTGCTGAAATTTTTACTTCTGATTTTTTATTTTTTTTATTCCTGAAGGCAACCATTTTAATGTAGCGAGAGACAGACATTGATTTCCTCCAAATTTGTTGCCTTTTTAGACTACTCTGCCTTTTCTCAAATCCAGGCTTACCGGCAATTGATCGCTAAATGCAAAAAACGATTGAACCTTATCAGGTAAGCAACAGGTAACGTAATAAGCCGGAACCGCGATCTGACCGCGCCATGCTGGAGATGTGCGCAGCTTATTGAACCTCCGGGAACCGAATAAAAGTCATGCAGCTCAAAGATTTATAAAGCAACTCCTGCAAATAACTTGTTTAATCAATTGGATTATATTTTAACTGCATCTTATCCATTCACAAAAATCACAGACCAGCAGAAAACAGTAACATTTGATAACAAAATAGAAAAAAAATAAATAAATAATAATAATTTAAAAAAAAATAAAAAAATTTTAAATTATTTTTCTTTATATATTTTTAAATATATTTTATCTTTTTAAAGAAGGCAGGAAGAGGGCCCACTGCAGAACATGTGAAAGGGTCCCGCTGCCGGACTATAATAAAGGGGCCTTGAATGGGAGTAAAGGGCCCCCGGGATCAGTGGGAAGGTCCCAGACTTGGAGGCCGTGACCAGAGGTCGGGGGGGGGGCCTTCATGGTTTCTTGCACCTAGGCCCCCGGAGGTTCTAGTTACCCCTCTGCCCCGATGTAGAGCAATTAATGTTACAGTAGCAAATATTTCCAGTTATTTCTTCTTATTTCCTCACACAAAGATTTTCCAACTTTTTTTCCTCTACAAACGGCCTTCAAACCTTCCCTTTGAGAAGTACACGTCAGTATACAAGACTGTATACTGTATATATATATATACATACGACAGCTAGGCGGCTCTCCTGTGCAGGATCACGTGCCTAGTATATGATCCGGCACTTCCGGGTATGGGGTGCACACGGGGGGGGCCCCGCCGGCGGCCCGCTCCCCCTGCGATTAGACACTGCCAGAGCTGATTGGTGGGTTCAGCAAACTCGATGTCCGCTGGCACCCACTGATGGTTCGGTACAGTGACAGAGCAGGGATCTATGTAAACAAGGCAGATCGCTAATTCTGTCACTATGGAAGACATGGATCCTCTGTTCCTGCTAAGCAGAGGCACCAATCCGTACCTCCTCCTAGTACAAGCCCCTCCCCCACAGCAGTAAAGTACCGGCTAGGCACACAGTCAACCCTTTGGTTACCCCGATGTTAACCCCTTCCCAGCCAGTGTCATTAGTACAGTGACAGTGCGTGTTTTTTTTAGCATTGATCACCGTATTTGTGTCACCAGTCCCCAAAAAGTGTCAAAAGTGTCAGTTAGTGTGCTGACTGTCCGCCGCAATATCGCAGTCCTGCCATAAGGATACTTTCACACTGGGGCTGCGCCGCATTGGTTTAGCGGTGCTTTGCCATCATTTTAGCTGCACTTTTAATCCCCGCTAGCAGCCGGAGAAAAGGTTAAAACCGCCCGTGTTGCGTGCTTAGGAAGCGATTTTCAGGCCCTATGGAAGTGGTGCCCATGCATTACAATGGGCAGGGGGAGTTTAGGGGCGTTGTATACAGCGCTCCCGCACCGCCCCAAAGATGCTGCTTTTTTTCCCGTTTCACAAGCGCACCGTTCCGGTGTGGAAATACCCGGGCTTTCACACTGGGGGGGGGGGGGGGGCATGGGAGGCGGTTTACAGGCACTATTTTTAGCGCTAAATTGCCTGAAAAACGCCTTCAGTGTGAGATTAGCCTAACTTCCTGATCGCCACCTTTACTAGTAAAAAAAAAATGAAATAAAAATATTCCATAGTTTGTAGACGCTAAAACTTTTGCACTTATTGGGATTCTTTTTTACCAAAACTATGTAGCACAATACATATCGGCCTAAATTGATGAAGAAATTCGATTTTTTTACATTTTATTGGATGTTTTATAGCAGAAAGTAAAAAATACAGTTTTTTTTACAGTTCACTCTTTTATTTGTTTATAGCGCAAAAAATAAAAACTGCAGAGATGATCAAATACCACCAAAAGAAATCTCCATTTGTGGGGGAAAAAGGACGTCCGTTCAGTTTGTGTACAACGTCGCACGACCGCGCAATTGTCAGTTAGGGCTCCTTTACACTCGCTTCGGCTTCAACACACATGAAGGGCTGGTTTACACTTGTTTCAAAACAAGGCTTCGTTTTTTTTTTCTTTTAAATAATAAACATGTTATACTTACCTCCACTGTGCAGCTCGTTTTGCACAGAGTGGCCCTGAACCTCGACTTCTGGGGGCGGCTCTCGCGGCTCCTCCCTGCATCAGATAACCCCCTAAGAGAAGCGCTCTCCCGGGGGGGGGGGGGGGGGTCACGTTGCGGGCGCGCTCACGAGTCCAGGTTTTGCATCCATAGCTGCCAAATGCAGGACTCAGCCCCGCCCCCCCAGCGCCTGCATCATTGGATTTGATTGACAGCAGCGGGAGCCAATGGCTGCGCTGCTATCAATCTATCCAATCAAGAGTCAGGACCCCATGGAGAGAGGGACAGAGCGTCCCTACCAACATAATTACGGGGCACAGGTAAGTAAAACGGGGGAGGCTGGGGGGGGGGGGGGTGGTGACTGCCAGGTGTTTTTTCAGCTTAATGCATAGGATGCCCGAGGGGTTACAACCCCTTTAAAGCTCTCTGAACGCCAGTCAAACCTCCTGTCACTTAATACAATGGTTGGCTTACAGTCCTGTTTACACCTTGCTTTTGCTTTGCTTTGGCTTTGCTTCAAAAATTATACCCCATGGAGCTTCAGTGGTGCTTCAAAGCCTCCATAGAAGTTTATATCAAAGCTCGTTTGGAGCCGCACTGAAGGCCCACTAAAGCCCCACCGAAGCATCACTGAAGCCTCATCGAAGCCCCACTGAATCCCCACTAAAGCCCCACCGAAGCCCCACCAAAGCACCACTGAAGCCCCACCGAAGCCTCACTGAAGCCCCACCGAAGCCCCACCAAAGCACCACTGAAGCCCCACCGAAGCATCACTGAAGCCCCACCGAAGCATCACTGAAGCACCAAGCAAAAGCAAGGTGTAAACAGGACTGTAAGCTCACCATTGTATTTAGTGACAGGAGCTTTAAATGGCGTTCAGAGAGCTTTAACAAACCTTCTGGAACTGAAGTGGTTAACAGATGACCAAAGCAAATCCTGGATGGTTGAAGGACAGGCAAATGTTTCCATCATCCTCTGGAGACATCTTCTCATTGAGGGCCTGAAGTACTTTAACTGAAGGTGACAACTCATCCTATACAGCTGTACAACTTCACCATGGGGACATCAGTGACCCCCCATCTACCCCCCATCTGCCCCCCATCTACCCCCCTCTACCCCCCATCTACCCCCCTCTACCCCCCATCTACCCCCCATCTACCCCCCACCTACCCCCCATCTACCCCCCATCTACCCATCCCATGATCCCTGGGAGGTCCCAGTACTGACCTCCAACCCAACAACATCTCCTTCCTAATCTTTGCATCATCTTCACTGCGAGGTTTTTAGGAGCTCTGGGAGACTTTTATGCTCACAAACCTCGTATATTGTGTGTAAGTAATAATAGTAATAATAATGGTCCAGGTTTCCCGACATCCATCATCATAAACCACGGCACAGAGGACGGACTTTGTAGATGTCAAACATAATATATAGTCACTGCAGAATGAGAGTCTTAACCCCTTCAGCCCCTGAAGCTTTAACTGACAATTGCGCGGTCGCGTGACGTTACTCCCAAACAAAATCAACGTCTTTTTTGCCCACAAATAGAACTTTCTTTTGGTGGTATTTGATCACCTCTGCGGTTTTTATTTTTTGCACTATAAACAAAAAAAGAGCGACAATTTTGAAAAAATCTAACAATATTTTTTACTTTTTGCTATAATAAATATCCCCAAAAAAAGTAGATAAATAAATTTCTTCCTCAGTTTAGGCCGATACGTATTCTTCTACATATTTTTGGTAAACAAAATCGCAATAAGCGTTTATTGATTGGTTTACGCAAAAGTTATACTTTTTTTGGAACCATTGACATTTTTACAGCGATTAGTCCTATAAAAATGCACTGATTACTGTATAAATGTCACTGGCAGGGAAAGGGGTTAACACTAGGGGGCGATCAAGGGGTTAAATGTGTTCCCTAGGGAGGTGATTCTAACTGTGGGGGGAGGGGACTGACAGGAGGAGGAGAGAGATCGCTGTTCCTGATCACATTGAACAGTAGATCTCTCTCTACTCCCCTGAAAGAACGGAGATCTGTCTGTTTACATTAACACATCCCCGTTCTGCCTCTCTCTGGAGCGATCGTAGGTGGCCGGAGGATATCGAGTCCACTGGACCCGCTGATTGGTTCCCCCACTAGCGAATGGGCACGCCCACGCCCACAGATCGCCGCGTACGCACCCAACGTACAATGACGTCGATTTGCGCAGGAGAGCCAACCTGCTGCAGTACAAATATGGTGGCTGGTCAGGAACCGGTTAATTAAAATGTTTAAAAAAAAGGGGGGTGATATAAAAATGCCGGCTCTTTTATACTATAACAAATGAACATTTATATCACAGATAACCAATCAGCATTGACTCCCCTTTCCCAGCCACTGCTGAAATAAACGCATATTCAATGAGGATTATTATAATCCTTCCAGAGGGTGGTGGGGGGTTCTCGACCCGTTTTGCACATATTTTTGAGATCTTCTTCATCGGAAGTCATATGAAAAGGATATATCTGATGCTGGGTGCCAAGATGAGTCCGTACCATGGGGGAGGGGGGGGGGGGGGTGCCTGCAGTGGATATAAAATGGCCTCAAGATGATCCCCTCCCATAAAACCTCGATCATTGGTTCATTTATTCAATTTCTGGCATTATAGATTTGGGGGTCATCCTAATTCCTATCTAGTGCCAAATTGGGTTCCATAAGGATATGAAGGTCCCAAATAGAGGAAACACCAGTCAATGTTAAGGGGGATCATGAGAGAATGACACAACATTGAATGCCAAATACATTGGGGGTCTTCTTTTTAATGGAAGGGAACAAGAGTCAGCGGCCCGTACAGGATGAATTCCAGGGGTGGCCCTGCGCAGTGTGCACAGGTAAGTGCCAAAATACCCCCGACTGTTACAGAAAGGAGGTTCAGGGAAGGGACCACTATGACAAATATATATAAAACTACAAATATAATTGTATTAAATACAATCTTAAGACACTAATAAAATACATGCAACAGTAAATGCAACATTTGCACAGGAGGATAGGACTTTCTTCATACAAGGAAAAGCTCTAGATCAACCTTTCTCAACCTTTTCACCCCAGAGAAACCCTTGAAATAATTTTCAGGTCTCGGGGAACTCTTGATAAAACCAATTCATTGGTGGCGAACAAAGTGGTCAGAATGCAACCCTTACGGATAGCTAAAAAGATCATTGGCTTCATGCAACTGGCTTTACCAAGTGGTGTTGACCTTGGAACTATATGAGCTCCATCAATTGGGAGGTCAATCAGCCACGGCTCAAGGAACCCCTAGCAACCTCTGGAGGAACCCTACGGTTCCATGGATCCCTGGTTGAGAATGGCTGCTCTAGATCCCAAAAAATCGTGGGTACCCCTTTTAAACTTTTGAAAACCCTGGACTGCACTGGGTCCCTACAAGTAGTTTATGTATTCTAGAATTCTAAAATGACAACCAGCCTACAAGACACCAGGAAACGCTGCAGAAAGGACAAGATTATCCAGTCTAGGCAAAGTACAGCAACCACAGGGTATCTAAAAGGGTCCTATATTTTTCGGCAGTGGTCACCATGCAAGATCATTGATTTTGACCAGCAAGACACATTTTATTTTTATTTTTTTCCATTGGGAGGTTTGGAATTTATAAAAGCCAAGGGAAAAGCAGTTAATGAACAAGTTTTACACCCCCTGTGCTATAATATCTGATACAGGAGTCTAGTGGGACCAACACCTTTGTAGGTTTCTCCATACACAGAAAGTTGTCTGCTGGTTTCCCACTCACTGTCTCTCATTGCGCCCTACGATGGTAGGTAATGGGGAACTTTTTTTATCAACTGCAACGTGCTGAGAAATCTCCAATTCTGACAAAAAATCTTAGTTCAGCCCAAGTATGATAATCACTCACACCATCTACTCTATCCTATCCCAGGCTTCATCTTTGTGTAATGGATCCCGTCAAGTCAAAGGGTGCTTTAAAAAAAAAAAAGGTAAAATTTGAGGGCAAAAACA
Source organism: Lithobates septentrionalis (assembly GCA_037952835.1). Classification (NCBI taxonomy): domain Eukaryota; kingdom Metazoa; phylum Chordata; class Amphibia; order Anura; family Ranidae; genus Lithobates; species Lithobates septentrionalis. The sequence goes on from JBBDGP010005421.1 coordinate 12,809, forward strand.
GTTTGTTATAAGCAGAGTTAGTCAACAAGGTCAAATAAGTAATGAAATGAATAAATGAAAACCAAAACCAAAAAAAAAACACAACAAAGTGAAAGGATTTCTTCTCTATGTTAGCTCTTGGGCAGCTTCTGAAGAAGTAACCCATGAATGGTATCGGGAAAGCAGCCACTTCCAGATGTTCAGGAGGTGACCTTGATGCCTCCTGAAGGCTCGTTTTGTTTTGTTTTTTTGTTTTTGTTTTTTCTTTGCTTTTTTTGCCAAGCAGCAATTTTTTAATAGGACTTAACATGCCAATGGCCCCCAATTGAATTTTTAAGAGGGAGTCTGACAGGCAGTGCCACCTGTCGACTCGACAAGCCATGTTAAATTTCCCATGGTTGAGGCATGTGCATAGCCCCTGCTGGCTGTATGGCAGCCTTTAGGTGGGGAGTGCCAAAACCAAAGCTCGGCTGGCCTTTTTTACCGCCCAACCATCTACTTTTTTTTTTCCTTTTTGTAAATTCTTTTTATTGTTTTTTCCAAAGAAGAGGAAAACTTGTTACAACACAAAGCCTCTGGGCATTTCCTGACTCAAAGAAATACAAACATGCAAAATTAAAGGTTAACAACCTAACAAGGTGTAATATCAACCTACAAAATGTAGACTTCTTCTTCACTTATAAGAATAAGTCATTAGAATAGAAAATGCGACACTTCTACTGTAAGAATGCAATAAGCGAGGGGAGGGCTTGTGCACCGGGGATAGGATATTGAGGGGTTCAATGGAGAAAAGATGCAAGAGTATAAAAGATAGTATTCAGGGACCTTCTGGGTCAGCCATAACGATTGGGTAGCATTACCCCCCAACCATTTCCATTGGCCTTGTGAAAGAGGATTTAAATCACAACAATAAAGGCTTAAATCATCATAACAATCTAAACTCTTAAAACATAACAGCAACTCTTTATATTTTATTGAAGAATCGCAGTTTCTGGTCATTTATCTCTAAATACTCTGACCTGTCAAACACCAACACTTGATAAATAAATATAAATCATAGCAATATTGATGTATTCGATTCAAGAACTTAAAAGCCCCGAAGAAGGAATCTGAGGCATCACAAAAGCTTTCATCCTAAATAACTTAACTATTACTAAAAGGTATCACTTATACTCCAAAAACTTTCATTCCACGAGACCCCCTACTTCTTCTTTTCAGTTATCACCCATCTCCAGAGACGGGGGCCACAGAGTGTCTTCTGGCAGCCTGAAGGTGCTTCATACACGCCAAGATCTCGGATTGTCCTCCAACCATCAAAGATCTTCGCAAAGAACCTTAAACAGCTTTTCTTTATTGAGAAACTAGACCCAGAAAATGTCGCCTTGTACAGGTTCTGAACCTTTCTTTAGGAAGTGGAAACTTGTTATTGAAGCTACTTTTACCAAGGCAGATATTGAAATGCCCCCTATTTAAACATACGGTGTTTTATGCTAAGGCCCAACTTACCGATAGACCTCGTTCTCTGCAAATGACATGAGACGGACTGTTATCCTTTCTACTTATATCTGTTGGCGATAATATCCTTCCCTTTACTGTGTATAAACGTTCTGCTGATTGTTAGTTTCTTTCTATCATCATCATCAGCCTTCAATGTCACCAATCACATGAGACATGTCACCGACATAACATTCAATCTTACAATGTATCTGTACTCATGGAGGAAAATAACTGTATTTTGCTCTCCAATATCTGCAGATAATGTTTTGATTTCTCTATTCGAAAAAAGAATTTGAAAACTCAATAAAATGCGTTTGTAAAAAAAAAAACAGGAGCTCCGAGATTTCTGCAATAAAAATGAATCTAATCCCCCCTTTCACGTTGTAGGAAGACGTTTTATGCGGGGAACGTGGCTCCAGACTCAGCTCTCTCACACCGGAGATCAATGGGAAAAATATTTGGGTCAGCCTTTTGCTTGGCTTTTGTTCCCAATGTTCTGGATTTAGAATTGTCTGATAAGTGCAGAGAGGTGGTTGTGACGCTTTTTGTACATTGCTATCTTTACAGCGCCAAAAGAACAAAAGATCAAGCGAGAGAAAACTTCTACAAAAATAAACCAGCAGCCGACTATTCATCACATATTGTTCTTAATCGTGGTTGAAGTTTCCCTTAGCACCATAAAACCAATCTTCCAAATATTTCTGGTCATTTTGATAGATATATGTTAAGTTACCACTACAAATTACAACTGCGGCACACATGACATGACATTTGTGTCCCCCACCCAGGAAAGAACATTTCAACATGTTCAGTAATTATACTAACTAACACAATCCTGCTAAGTCCATACAAGGTACAACGGGGGTGTCCAAACTTCACAGTACGAGAGCCTCATTGTTTACAAATATTTGTGACCTGAATAAAAACCCCATCAGGGTCCCCCTTACAACAGATTCCTCCTACCATCTGGGTCACTATCAGAATCACTTCTTACATCAGAATCCCCCTTACATCAAGATCTCTGTTAGAGCCTCCCACTTACATTAGGGTCCCCATCAGAGTCCCTCTTTACACCAGGGCCCCCACCCAGAGTCCCCCTCACATTGGGGTCTTCATCCAAGCCCTCTTACATCAGGTCCAAGCAGAGTCCATAAGCAGGCTCTGCTGTCCCTAATCCTCAATCAGTGTTCAATGAAGATATCCCATTGTCCCCAGATGTGAGCTAGATAAAATCTTGTAGCGGGCCAGATGTGGCCAGGGGCCACAGTAAGGGGACCCTTCTTCATTGACCACCAATCTAAGAGGACATTTGTACAGTGACCACCAATATAAGGGGAAGCTTCTACGTTGGCATTGTAAAGGGACCCTTCAACGCCAACCACCAATCTAAGGGGACACTTCTACACAGATCAACAATATAAGGCGACACTTCAACACTGACCACCAATTCAAGGGGACACGTCTACATTGACCACTAATCTAAGAGGACACTTGTACAGTGACCACCAATATAATGGGAAGCTTCTACTTTGGCGTTGTAAAGGGACCCTTCAACACCAACCACCAATCCAAGAGGACATTTCTACACAGACCAACAATATAAGGTGACACTTCCACATTGACCTCCAATGTAAGGGGAAACTTCTACACCAATCACCAATCTAAGGGGACACCTCCACACAGACCAATAATATAAGGGGATGGTTCTACATTGACCACCAACGTAAGGGGAAACTTCTACACCAGCCACCAATCTAAAGGGACACTGACCACCAATATACTGTAAGGGAACGTTTCTGCATTGGCCACCAATGTAAAGGGACAGGTCTACACTGACTACCAAGGAAAGGGGACTTATTTTGTGAGGGGTTGGCAACAAAATTATCTTCCCTGATGTCAAATATTCTTTCAAAACTTTCGACATATTGATTGCGCTAATGGCCATGCGTTGTGGGTATAATCTTTTTCACAGGGTTTCCCCGAGACCTGAAGATTATTTCAAGGTTACTTCAAAGGGGAAAAAGATTGAGAAAGGGCGCTGTGTGTTATATATATATATCAAAATATATTCTTTATTTCATTACCAAAACCGTCATCGAGACTGAAAATTGACTTTAGGAAGAAATGTTACCGTAGACTTCACAAAAGCATTTATCAATACTGAATATTTGAGAACAGATTTGTTAATGGAGCGTAATATTTATAATTAAATTAAAACTCGGGAGGAATTGTTTCTTTTGCACGCTATCGGGACTGGAATTCGGCTTCCAGAGGAAAAATGTTACCCCGGACTTCACAAAGGCATTTATCAACAGCGAATATTAGAGGCGAGACGCTTTAATGTAGCATCATATCTATAATTAAATTCAAAACTCGAGAATCTTTTCTTTTGTAAGTGATCAGGACTGAAATTTGACTTGAATAGGAGAATGTTACCCCAAACTTCACAAAGGCAATTTATCAATAGCGAATATTGAAGACTCGTTTAATGGAGCATCCTATCTAAAATTAAATTCAGCACTCAAGAGTTGTTTCTTTTGCCTGTAGATGAATGATCCACAAGAGAAATCTGGAAAGTACAGAGATAAGACAGATAGAGAAAATAACAGGAAGCTGTCAGGCCCGGGTAGAATTCACAAGAATAATATATATGTATTGTGTAAGACTTCTCCGGGCCGCTGTCAGCATTACTGCACCGCTAAAGGGTGAAAATATTCAAAAGGTATTCAAAATATTCAAAGGTTCCTTCTTAGAATCTCTCATTATTAAGACAAGTTCCTCTTTTCTAAAGCTCACTTATTTCGTATTGGCAGAACACCGAAAATGTGGAGAAACATTATTTAGCTCACAAATTTGAAGGCTGACCCCCAAATGTTCATCTTCTCTGCATGTTAAATCACTTGCTTCATTGTTTCAACTGTGTGTTTTGTTTTGAGGGGTGGGGGGGGGGGGGGGGGTTTGTAAACTTGTCCAAATGTAAAGTTAAGTTGTGAGCGTGTTCAGATACTGATACAAATACTGATACAAATACTGATACAAATACTGATACATTGTTTCAGCTGTTTGGTAATACACTGAAATACATCAGGTGGTGATTGTATAATTCAAACTGTGAATACGTTTCACATTGTTACATAAAATATCAGTGATTTCCCTCAAATAAAATATCAATGATTATGGTTTAAATTCAAGATGCTCCAAGTGTTGGATTTAAGTTTTAGTTCATCTTGACTCGCCATGTGGGAAATTAAAAGCATAATAAATATCCCTTTTTATCCTTCTTTAGCTCCCTGTGAATTTTGTATTCCTTTTGTTAATTCAGTGTAGAACTATTGTATTATTTGATTAGGAAAAATGTACAGTGTGTTGGTTCAGCGCTTTATGACAAGAGCCTAATCCAAGCGATTCATCGATTAAAGCCGCACTCCAGCTTTGCGATCACTAAATAGATGGTTTGGGTCAGCTTGGCGCGAACAAACTATTTAAAGTGCTAGCAAGGCTAGAGTCCAGCTTTAAAGCTCATGTAGAATTTTTTTTTCCATGTCTCTTATATTTTTATTACAAGAGAATGTTAACTTAAGTGGCATTATTACAGCTGTGCACTGCGGTCTCACTTTAAATGAACGCTCACGACTGTTTGTACATCTGAGGATTATTATGGGCCTGATAGGCCTTTTCAGGAGTGCGCCGTCCTCTACAGAAGATTATTATTTTTGTTTTCATCATGTATATCATATTATTATACTGGGGTTTGTCTTATCGATATACAGAATATTTATGTTGTCTATAGTATTCTATAGTGTATATCATATTATACTGGGGTTTGTCTTGTCGGTATACAGTGTGTTTATGTTGTCTACAGTATTCTATAGTGTATGTTATTTTACAGTAGTGTTTTTGTCTATTCAGTTTACAGCAGGTTTATGTTGTTCATGTGATAATGTATATCATATTATTATGCTGTTTTTTGCCTATTCAGTATATAGTATGTTTATGGCATATCTGATAGTGTATATAATAACAATATTTATGTGTTTTACATACATATGTTTATGTTGTCTATTTTATAGTGTCTATCATAACATTATATCATATATCATAACATTATATCACGTTTTGTCTATTAAGTATACAGTATATTATTATGTTGGCTATTTGATAGTATAATATGCTTTTGTCTAATCAGTATATAGTATGTTTATGTTGTCTGTTATATTATAATATATTACTGTGTTGTGTTTAATCATCAGTATACAATATGTTTATGTTGTCTATTTGATAACTTATATCTTGTTTTGTCTATTAAGTATACAGTAAGTTTATGTTGGCTGTATGATAGTGTGTATCCTATTATAATATGATACTATAATACTATGCATTGTCTAATCAGTATACAGTATGTCTTTGTTGTCTAATTGATAACGTATATCATGTTCTGTCTATTGAGTATACAGTATGTTTTTGTTGTATATTTGATAATGTATATCATGTTCTGTCTATAGAGTATACAGTATGTTTTTGTTGTATATTTGATATTGTATATTATGTTCTGTCTATATTGAGTATACAGTATGTTTTTGTTGTCTAATTGATAAAGTATATCATGTTCTGTCTATTGAGTATACATTGTGTTTTTGTTGTATATTTGATAATGTATATCATGTTCTGTCTATAGAGTATACAGTATGTTTTTGTTGTATATTTGATATTGTATATTATGTTCTGTCTATATTGAGTATACAGTATGTTTATGTTGTCTATTTGATATTGTATATCATAATATTTTAGCATGATCTGTCTATTGAGTCTACAATATGTTTATGTTGACTATTTGATAGTTTGTATCATATTATACTATTATACTATTATATGCATTTTCTAATCACTATATAGTATTGTTGTCTATTTGATGGAATATATCATATTAAATTGTCTTTTGTCTAATCAGTTTATAATCTGTTTATGGTGTCAATTTTTATAGAGTCCATCATATTAAATGATGTTTTGTCCAATCAGTATACAGTATGTTGGTGCTTTGCATGTTACAATGTGTATATCATAACATTATGCTGGGTGTTGTCTAATCAGTATATAGTATGTTTATGTTGTCTATTTGATCATATATATCATAATATTATACAATGTTTCTCTGTGTACATTATTGGATGTTGTGTGGAGTCAGTATGCAGTAGATATTTGCTGTCTCTGTGATATTTGTTATGTAATTCTGCAATGCACGGACACACTTTAAACTATTTATTGAGGTGAAAAGTACAGAATTCTGAAACTGGTGACCTTTATATAGCAAGGTCATAGTTTAGCCATTGAGATGGGAAAAGACCACCCATTATCTGGAAGCACCAAATCCGGGAATAGAGGGAAGAGAGGCGTCTGCTGATGTAGAAGAACTTGTGTGATTTATTGTCGTAGCTTTATCATGAGAAGCGATTTCATGGTTATGATTGTAGCAGAGCGTTGTATCGTGTTAATCGATCAATGAATGGATTAAGTTGGGGGTTGAAGTGAATGATCCCCTTATTGGGCTAAATTAAGTTATTACAGATGCTTGCGCAAAAAAAAATCAGGTCTAAATGAGATGATTGGACTGTGGATGGGATTATCAGTAATTGTTTTGCTCTTTCATAGCCAGACTAGGCCCAATAAAAATATCCGATTGTAACATTAATGGAAACAAGAGAAGAGATTGTTTGTTATTGTGACAATTTCTTACAACCAAAAACCGAATGACCGTCAATGCGTAAGATCTTCACATATTATACATTATATACACGGCACACCTAAATGTATTGAATGTTCCTGTAATGGGGGCTTCTGATAGTTATTAAAAATGCAACCAGACATCCAACATAGATGTGTCCCCAATCTGACAAATCCTGAACCAAAGTCGCGGTTTATTTTTGCAACCAAAATACAAAAAGTTGGACAAGTTTTCAGGAAAACGATGTTCCTCTGGGACCCCCGTTGTTATTATTATATTCGTTATCCACCATGGGACACAATGGAGGGGGATTGGGTGAGTTTGGTTTGGAAGGGCCCATCACCCCCACCGACACCTTCACACCACCAGGCCTTGCCCAATAAACATTCATTTGATGGAATTACCAATCAGCAAATATATAATACAGAATATAAATAATCATATCATCTTTCTTAAAACAAAAAGAAACATTTGAGTGTAAAAATGAATAATAAAAGGAAGGTTTGCACTGACAATATAACAGTAACTTATAAAAGAAAGTATAAAGGAGGTGAGAGATGACAAGAGAGCATTGTGTGTGTCTTACCTGCAGGATCTGGGGCACAGATGTCTCTGCTCCCGGTCTTCTCTTCCCTTCGGGGTTTAGATCGCTATCCTCCTCCCACCACACACAGGAAATCAAACGTCTCATCTGGGGCAACAAATCACTTGGCGAACTGAAGACGCCGAGCAGCTGAGAGCAAGGTAAAGAAATGTTCAAACGATGATGTTGTGCAACAAAACTGTATGAAGTTCTTCAGCTGAGAACCATGAGAGAACATCAACACGTTGTAGAAAAAAAGTGCAGAGACTTTATAGAGATGTCTGCAACGTGACTATGGGGCTTTAAAGTTGAACTCCGGCCTTCCCTTCAGTCTCGTACACAGTTGTACCTGCCCCCCCCCCCCCCCCCCCGGACTGAAACGGCTTCCTCTGATTTCACTGCACACTGTGAGCTTCTCACCATGTGCATTAGAAGCTGCAGCATGTTAGATAGAACCACCTCATTTCCCAGTTTGAGGACGTCCAGCGTCATCGCCTCTCCTTATCAGCCTGAGGCAAGACATAGATGATGCGATTTTCTTTCCTGCGATTACGGGTTGCATGAAAGAATATCGCTCACTTCCCCCATCAACACAGTCAGAATTAATGGGGGAATCCCTCTCACAGTGCAGTTGTGTCTTGCCAGCAGGGAGTCTTCCCAGCCTGCCCATAGACGGATTGATTCTCGGGCAGTTCCTGCTGAACCAGCCAAGATTCGATCCATACATGGCCGGTTTGACTGTCCCTGGGCTTCCCTTCTCACATACCTGTGTGAGGAGCTTGAGAGATTTAGATACTGAAGGGTGGCCTTCAGGCACTTCCTGTCCAAGCACCTCCAAAAGTTAGGACGGGGGATACAAGGGCAATGGAAAGGTGCAGTTGATGGGAAGCTGGAATTGAAGACTTGCACTTGGGAGTGTTGGTGTCAAATGAGCAGAAACTCCATTGTGAGGGCATCTAGCATACACAAAAGTCCAGTAGAGGTCAGAGGTGGGTTACAGAATGAGTTTGGTAACAGTCAAGGAGGAAGGCACCAAATTACGATCAAGGTCAAGGTAAGGGACAAGCAGAGGTAGGCATCGTGCAGGAAGTGAGGTACAGAGTTAATCTATAGCCAAAGTCTTGGTCAACAGCCCAGCTCAAGGCCGATAACAAAGTAGGCAGCAAACATAGACAGGCAAGGAATATCCAGAAGCAGCTCAGATGAAACCCGGGTCAATAACAGGGTCAAGGAGGTTCAGGGTCAGGGATAACAGGAACTCAAGTTGAAAAACCATTCAGCAATGTTCTCATGCAAGGGCCCGGGTTTATATAGCCCACAAGGCAGGAGAATCTCTGCTCCTCCACATGCATGCTGTTGTGCGCACACGTGTTCGCATTGTTATAGGTTTAGTTAGATTCCCATGCTGAAAACATGTGCGTGTTTAGCTGGCACAACCTTTCACACGATGTTCCCGGCACCCCCTTTCATTCATTAGATTTCAATCCTTTCAGTCATGGAGGCTCAACATTGGGGTTCCATAAATTCTGTAAATTGCAAACTTTATTCTGAACCCCATTGAAGTCTATGGGGGACACATTTGGAAATCAATAATTATTGCTTTTTGGCCTAATAAGCAAACAAAGGACACAGGTAGGTGGGCACTGCCCCGGGAGGACATGTACCAATGCAATAAAACATATTAAATGTACTGTTCAGGTCCTCCTTTTTATGTGACTTTGAAGGCGGCATTGGAATAACATCAATCTTTTCAATTTGTGACCTAAGAGATGCCTTTAAGCTATATGTGGAGCCTTGATAGAATATGATTCTCACAAACTGCATTGTAGATGCCACACCTGATTTATGTAACCAGCCATAGTGGGCATACATTGACCAATGGGAGCGGCTCTTCAAAAAAATAAAGCTTAAGCCCTCAACTCGGTACACACTGGCCACTTACCCAACAGTTTGATGGTACAGTATACCAGTAACAAACAAATGGCCCCTGCCCCCACCTATAACTGGCCTTCACAGCAAGAAGCACATGGAAGGGCGAACGCATGAAAGACAAAACCAGAGAAAATTCCCAGCTCAACTCACCAACCAGTCTGCTTACCAACCGAAATAACCTGTCCAACAGTCTGCGATAAAAAAAACATGGGTTTAGTTAAGACACATTTGCAAATGCATGCGTAAGCTGCAAGGCCTCTTCATGGCACCCTGTATCACTTCTATTCCTAAAACTACTAAATTTATGAGCGTCTCCACGGTGGGAGCACATGCATTCTAATGGATAGAGAAGGGGCAGGTGGGTCATCTGTCCATGTTAGCGGTGTAAATTTGGTCAGGGGACACACTTTGGGGGGGGGGGGGGGCACGCTGCCCTCTCAGGCACAAGCTGCAGTGAGGAGGCCTCAGGTGAGTGACCTGAGGGAGGAATTCAGAGACCTGGGTGCTTGGAAGAAGCTGACTGAGGGAAGATATCTGCCATAGATCTGTTTGGTATCACTTGGATTGGAAGGGGGGCTCCATCACATTGAAAGCTCTTGGGTACCGTATGCTTTATCTACTCCTCTGGTGCTTAGTACAGTCAGCTGTGGTTCTATTAAAGGGGACACCGGCTGGTGTCCTGAAGAGCTCTGTCCCGACACTTTCCTACTTAAAGGGAGTTTGCTCTAATGGCTCTACTACTACTTTTTTTTTTTTAATATCACAAAATAGATACATTCTTGGAGAGAAAACAACATAGGTTTCAATGCTCACAAATTTACAACGTTTGTCTACAAGCCAATAATTGCCTCTGGAAATACAAAAGGGGAAATATGAGGGAATGTAATAACTAAATAGACAGAGGCTTCTTTCTATGCGAGCACATGAATCAAAACATAAGAAAGAAAAAACGTTGCTTTAATTTGAAGAGAAGGATGAAAGAGAAAGAATAGAGAAGGGGGAATAGGGAAGAATAGATGAAGGACAAGGGATAGAAGATAGGGTATGGGATTGGGGGGGGGGGGGATAGGGTGGGGGGGGGGGTTGTTGGCATGCATGTCAATATGTTGAAAAATATTGAAATAATGGAATTTAGATAGCAATGCTTAATTGATAGACTTAAGGGGTTTGCATTATAATGTCCTTATAGGAGGAAGTGGACTGGAACCTTACCCAGGGTGCCCAAGTTAGCGAATGCTTCTTGGAAGTACCTTTAATGTTGTGGGTAATATTCTCCATGAGATGAACTTCATCTACATTTTGTAGCCAGACTTTTATAGACGGGGTTGTTTGTTGGCCCCATAGAGTAGGAATTAAAGCTTTGGTGGTGTTCAATAGGTGAGGAATGAGTGAGCGTTTATATGAGCCTATGGGGGCTTTTGTGGCATGGAAAAGAATAGTCCATGGATCATTGGGTAGATTGACATCCGAAATCTGTAGGATCAGATTGCAAATGGCAGCCCAAAAGGGTCAAATGATTGGGCGGCTCTACTACTACTTAAAGTGCAAGTTCACCTTTACAGAAGGTGAACTTACACAGGACACTCTCCTCACACCCCCCAGTCCCACTGACCTTTAGTGTGGAGATCTCCCGTTATGAGCCCCGCTATAGCCGCCTCACCTCTCTGGGGCTTAGAAATCCCCTCGGCATTCACGTGTCTTCTTCCCCGCTGAGAGGATGGTCTACGGGGGCACCGACCAATTAGGATGCTCCTAAACATCCCTCCTGATGGGGTACATTTAGGAGATTAAGCTGCGGGGATTTCCAAGCCATGGACCGGTGAGGCGGCTTTACAAGGGCTGAAGACGGGAGATCGCCGAGCTGCGTGTCAGTGGGACTAGTGGGGTGAGGAGGAGTCCGGTGTAAGTTCACCTTACAGATTTTTCTGCAAGGATGAACTTACCCTTTAAGCTGCAGTCCACTGTTTATTACAAGTGCGGACTTCATTGTAGCTTCTCCTGAAAGGAAGTCCTTAGTTGTACAGTTCTTATCTTTGGAGTATCCCACCACTTCCCTCATCCCTATCCAAGTTCTCCAAAAACAAAAAAAAAACAACATCCCCTAGACTGGTCCTTGATGAAATCAGTGAATGAGCCCGTTGGGTGCCTGGCTGTGGGGCAGAAGTTGGGAAGACTACAGGAGCAGGACTACATTAATTTACCTGCTTGGTGCATACATATACCATTGTGTCCTGCAGCCTTTGCCTGCAGCATATCAGCCCATATCAGCCACACAGAATTATGCACCAAATATCTGAGCAGGAGCAGCACTTCAATTAAAAAGTGGATAACAAAAGGTCCACACTCATTGTCGGGACAAGGCTGTTTGAGCACCCTGGGTGAAAAGCCCAAAGTTGCCCCCCTAACCTTCCTCGTGAGATGTAAACTAGTTCTGTTGCAGAATAGGTTCCAGGTCCTGCACTTTTTGAACTCCCATCATCATCCTCCAGTTTATAGCCTTTAGTGCACCACAGAGGCAGATGTTATTTTTTTGCCCAGAAGGCCATGCCTGCCTTCCACCAGCATGAGCAATGGAATAGTCTATGTTTTGTTGGTCTACGCTGTCAGGGTACGCATAACCTCAGATATGTGGTCCAGAATTCCAGGGCTGGAATGGTATATCACCTTCACAGAACACTGGAGAAATAAGATGGAATCTATGTAGGATGTAGGACAGTCAGGGCCCAACGTTGGAACTGGTGATACCACCCCATGACCTTCACTTTGGTGATGGTAATAGTGCGGTCATGTCTCCCCCTTCTACTCAATGGCCTCAGGCAGTGACTCCTTAAAATCTCCATTCCCCTTAATTGGAATGATCCACATTAGGTTTAGAGATAAGACAGAGAGAGAAAATAATATGAAGCTGTCAGATCCAGAAGAATTCACAAGAATAATTGTGTAAGACTTCTTTGGGCCATCATCAGCATTACTGCACCACAACCGGGTGAAACTATTCAAAGGGTCATCATTACAACATTCAATGAAAGTCAAATGTTCCTTCTCAGCATCTTTCATTATTAAGATAAGTTCCTCGTTTCTTTTGGCAGAACACCAAAATGTGGATAAACATTATTTAGCTCATAAATTTGAAGGCTGACCCCAAATGTTCGTTCTATTTTGTGTGCATGTTAAATGACTTACTCCATTGTCTCACCTATTTTTTATTTTTTTTGCAAACTTGCCCAAAATGTTAGGTTATCTCAGATGTTTGCAGCCCCCTCCACAGCTGCCAGAGGTGACACGCACCCACATTTAGGATGGTATGCAAGGGAAATCCTGGGAGATCCAGACACATTAAAGCCAGCCGGCAGCTGTGGCTGTATACAGAGAAAGCACTGCTGCTGGTTCCAGAGCCCACCTCTATTCCCACCGGTGTTGGTTCTACCCACCAGTTAGAAGTGGAACAGCATTTACTATGCACTTTGAACTATAGATGGCGCTGTAGTGATATACTAGCGTCTGTGTGTTTTGATATGTTTGTATGTTTCTACACAGGAAGGATGTTTTTTTCTCTGCTCTCTCCTGTAATACTGTTCTCACACATGTAATGCTGTTCTCACACAGGTAATGCTGTTCTCACACAGGTAATGCTGTTCTCACACATGTAATGCTGTTCTCACAGAGGTAATGCTGTTCTCACAGAGGTAATGCTGTTCTCACACAGGTAATGCTGTTCTCGCATATATAATGCTGTTCTCACACATGTAATGCTGTTCTCACACAGGTAATGCTGTTCTCGTACAAGTAATGCTGTTCTCACACATGTAATGCTGTTCTCGCACATGTAATGCTGTTCTCACATATATAATGCTGTTCTCACACATGTAATGCTGTTCTCGCACAGGTAATGCTGTTCTCACATATATAATGCTGTTCTCACACATGTAATGCTGTTCTCGCACAGGTAATGCTGTTCTCACACAGGTAATACTGTTCTCACACATGTAATGCTGTTCTCACACATGTAATGCTGTTCTCGCACAGGTAATGGTGTTCTCGCACAGGTAATGCTGTTCTCGCACAGGTAATGCTGTTCTCACATATATAATGCTGTTCTCACACATGTAATGCTGTTCTCACACAGGTAATACTGTTCTCACACAGGTAATACTGTTCTCGCACAGGTAATACTGTTCTCGCACAGGTAATGCTGTTCTCACACATGTAATGCTGTTCTCACACATGTAATGCTGTTCTCGCACAGGTAATGCTGTTCTCACATATATAATGCTGTTCTCACATATATAATGCTGTTCTCACACATGTAATGCTGTTCTCCCACAGGTAATACTGTTCTCACACATGTAATGCTGTTCTCACACATGTAATGCTGTTCTCACACAGGTAATACTGTTCTCACACAGGTAATACTGTTCTCACACATATAATGCTGTTCTCACATTAATGATGCTGTTCTCACATATATAATGCTGTTCTCACACATGTAATGCTGTTCTCACACAGGTAATGCTGTTCTCACACATGTAATGCTGTTCTCACATATATAATGCTGTTCTCACATATGTAATGCTGTTCTCACATATGTAATGCTGTTCTCACACAGGTAATGCTGTTCTCACACATGTAATGCTGTTCTCACACATGTAATGCTGTTCTCTTATGCAGGTAATGCTGACTTCTAAATTCCTGTTACCACCTAACCAACACCACCTCCCTCCACAGTGAAGGTGTGTCCAGTTGAATGCCCCTGGCTGCTTGTTCTCACTTTGGAAGGGTAATTATGTACCGGTATTTTCCTGTTCTCTTTTAGATTGATCCAGGTGGAGGCCAGGCTTTATTATCAGTGTGCCTGCTCTCCCTCGGGACGTTCCTCTCCCTCCGCTGCCATGCACCTGCCTCAGGTTGGAGAGGACACTATTATAGCCAAAGAACTTTATCTGCAAATGGCTGTAAATGACTTCCATGGTTATTAACTCCTTCCAATCCTTCCAATCTCTTGTGAGTGCCTCACTGCGATGTTGGGTATAATGTGGAGGGAGAAGGTTTTAAGGGATTTTCTAACAGCTATTGGGAACTACTATGTTAGGCTACATTCACATGGGTGTTTAGCCGGTGGCAGAACTACCAGGATCACAAAGGTCGCACTTTCCCTGGCATTCCTTCACTGCAGGGGGGACCCCAAGACAGCTGCAGGACTGTAAGATTTGATTCACACTGATGTGACCCTAAAACCATGCAACTTGCATGCGATTTCCCCGCAACTTGTTTGTAAATTCTGAGCAACTTTTTTTTTGCGACTTTTGTAATTTAACATTGTAGTCTATGGCACTCAAATCCAGACAAGAGGAAAATGCCCCGGGACCAATGGAAAGGGTCCTTGGCTGTCAGGGGGGCCCTTCATGGTTTTGTGAACCAGGGCCCTAAAAGGTTCTAGTTATGCCTCGGCTTGAAGGTGCAGGAATTATGGCTGATGTGAGATGTTAGGGTGCAAGAATTGGGGTTGATCTGAGGTCTGAAGATTCAGGAATTGTGATCTGAGGTGTAAAGGTGTAGGAATTGGGGTGATCTGAGGTCTGGAGGTTCAGGAATTGGGGTGATCTGAAGTGTGAAGGTGCAGGAATTGGGGTGATCTGAAGTGTGAAGGTGCAGGAATTGGGGTGATCTGAAGAATGAAGGTGCAGGAATTGGGGTGATATGAGGTGTGAAGGTGCAGCAGTTGGGGTAATCTGAGGTGTGAAGGTGCAGCAATTGGGGTGATCTGAGTTCTGGAGGTTCAGGAATTGGGGTGATCTGAAGTGTGAAGGTGCAGCAATTGGGGTGATCTGAGTTCTGGAGGTTCAGGAATTGGGGTGATCTGAAGTGTGAAGGTGCAGCAATTGGGGTGATATGAGGTGTGAAGATGCAGCAGTTGGGGTGATCTGAGGTGTGGAGGTGTGGGAATTGGGGTGATCTGAGGTGTGAAGGTGCAGCAATTGGGGTGATCTGAGGTCTGGTGGTTCAGGAATTGGGGAGATCTGAGGTGTGAAGGTGCGGGAATTGGGGTGATCTGAGGTGTGAAGGTGCAGGAATTGGGGTGATCTGAGGTGTGAAGGTGCAGCAGTTGGGATGATCTGAGGTCTGGAGGTTCAGGAATTGGGGTGATCTGAGGTCTGGAGGTTTAGGAATTGGGGTGATCTGAGGTCTGGAGGTTCAGGAATTGGGGTGATCTGAGGTCTGGAGGTTCAGGAATTGGGGTGATCTGAGGTGTGAAGGTGCAGCAATTGGGGAGATCTGAGGTCTGGAGGTTCAGGAATTGGGGTGATCTGAGGTCTGGAGGTGCAGCAATTGGGGTGATTTGAGGTCTGGAGGTTCAGGAATTGGGGAGATCTGAGGTCTGGAGGTCCAGGAATTGGGGTGATCTGAGGTCTGGAGGTTCAGGAATTGGGGTGATCTGAGGAGTGAAGGTACAGGAATTGGGGTGATCTGAGGTGTGAAGGTGCAGGAATTGGGGTGATCTGAGGTCTGGAGGTCCAGGAATTGGGGTGATCTGAGGTCTGGAGGTCCAGGAATTGGGGTGATCTGAGGTCTGGAGGTTCAGGAATTGGGGTGATCTGAGGAGTGAAGGTGCAGGAATTGGGGTGATCTGAGGTGTGAAGGTGCAGGAATTGGGGTGATCTGAGGTGTGAAGGTGCAGCAATTGGGGTGATCTGAGGTCTGGAGGTCCAGGAATTGGGGTGATCTGAGGTCTGGAGATCCAGGAATTGGGGTGATCTGAGGTCTGGAGGTTCAGGAATTGGGGTGATCTGAGGAGTGAAGGTGCAGCAATTGGGGTGATATGAGGTGTGAAGGTGCAGCAGTTGGGGTGATCTGAGGTGTGGAGGTGCGGGAATTGGGGTGATCTGAGGTGTGAAGGTGCAGCAATTGGGGTGATCTGAGGTCTGGTGGTTCAGGAATTGGGGAGATCTGAGGTGTGAAGGTGTGGGAATTGGGGTGATCTGAGGTGTGAAGGTGCAGGAATTGGGGTGATCTGAGGTGTGAAGGTGCAGCAGTTGGGATGATCTGAGGTCTGGAGGTTCAGGAATTGGGGTGATCTGAGGTCTGGAGGTTTAGGAATTGGGGTGATCTGAGGTCTGGAGGTTCAGGAATTGGGGTGATCTGAGGTCTGGAGGTTCAGGAATTGGGGTGATCTGAGGTGTGAAGGTGCAGAAATTGGGGAGATCTGAGGTCTGGAGGTTCAGGAATTGGGGTGATCTGAGGTCTGGAGGTGCAGCAATTGGGGTGATCTGAGGTCTGGAGGTTCAGGAATTGGGGTGATCTGAGGTCTGGAGGTCCAGGAATTGGGGTGATCTGAGGTCTGGAGGTTCAGGAATTGGGGTGATCTGAGGAGTGAAGGTACAGGAATTGGGGTGATCTGAGGTGTGAAGGTGCAGGAATTGGGGTGATCTGAGGTCTGGAGGTCCAGGAATTGGGGTGATCTGAGGTCTGGAGGTCCAGGAATTGGGGTGATCTGAGGTCTGGAGGTTCAGGAATTGGGGTGATCTGAGGAGTGAAGGTGCAGGAATTGGGGTGATCTGAGGTGTGAAGGTGCAGGAATTGGGGTGATCTGAGGTGTGAAGGTGCAGCAATTGGGGTGATCTGAGGTCTGGAGGTCCAGGAATTGGGGTGATCTGAGGTCTGGAGGTCCAGGAATTGGGGTGATCTGAGGTCTGGAGGTTCAGGAATTGGGGTGATCTGAGGAGTGAAGGTGCAGGAATTGGGGTGATCTGAGGTGTGAAGGTGCAGGAATTGGGGTGATCTGAGGTGTGAAGGTGCAGCAATTGGGGTGATCTGAGGTCTGGAGGTCCAGGAATTGGGGTGATCTGAGGTCTGGAGGTTCAGGAATTGGGGTGATCTGAGGAGTGAAGGTGCAGGAATTGGGGTGATCTGAGGTGTGAAGGTGCAGCAATTGGGGTGATCTGAGGTCTGGAGGTCCAGGAATTGGGGTGATCTGACGAGTGAAGATAGGGTTCACTAATATAATATAGGGGGCACTTAAAAACAAAAATATGTGATTATAAAGTCCAATTTGCATAAACCTGATCAGTCCGTATAAAATCATTCCCAATCCCGCATCAAACATGAGTTGAAAATGGCCATCAATATGGATCGATAGAAGGAGTCTTAGCAGCACCCGTCCTTCACACTGCCTCTTACCCCTCAACCTGGAGCTCCACCACGGAGGGTGTCATGGACGTGCTGTACCGAGACGGAGGTGTGTGCACGCATGCGCATATGGGTTCCAGTCCAACGAGCCGGGCAGTGGCGTGTGTGTGCGCGCGTGCGTGGGGGCACGTGCTAGACGCTTCTTGGCAGCAGTTGACAGCAGTTGCACTTGCGCGGTGCTGTTTGATCTGCAGCTTCCAGTGTCCTGAGACCTGGACCCGCTATCTGATTACCTGTACTGACCCGGCTCTACTGACTCCTGATATCTCCAATCCTGACCTCGGCCTGCCTTGACTCTGCTGAAGACTTTCTACTTGATATCCTGTTGCCAACCACTGCCTGTTCATCTGCCCCGCTCCAGCTTACTGCCTTGCTCTGTCTGATTACCTGTGTTGACCTGGCTTGTCTCATCCGGCTCCAACCTGCTGCTGATCCTTCACCATCCAGCTCACCGGGTCACTGTCATCTGTATCCCGGTCCTTCCTGGTGGTTCATCATCCACCCATCCATGCCAGCTACCACAGATCTCACAGGCACTACTACCTCACTGCGCTCTCGAGGCCACTGTCCCAACTCCAGTGACTCCTGAGCCAGAGAGGTCTCCTCCTACAAGTCAGGCTCTACTACGAGGTACGTAACAGAGGGTCAGACAAGCATGTCCAGAATAATCCTGGAACGGAGTCCCTGGAAATGAATCACCATGCTCTTCCTATTAGGATGCTCCTTCACTGCCCACGGGATCCTTGTTACTCACATAAAGGTGAAAAGGAATAGAAGGGGCGTAACATAGTTTAGTATTTTGGGTAAAGTTTAATGTCTAAAAGGTATTACACTCACTTGGTTTAAAATCAAAATCAGCAATAGAACAGAGAACGTTTCTAACCAACAAAATGGCTGCTGTGTCCCGGTGCACGATGATGTCATACGTCACAACTCCTCCCTACGTGTTTCGTCATTAATGATGTCGTCAGGGCCATGTCATTGATGTTGAAACGTGTGATGTCATCACGCACCAGGACATGGTGACCATTTTGTTGTTGTTTTTTTTTTAGGAGCCCCGTTGGGGGACTGTTAGTGAAATATTAGGGGTCTAAACAAACCCCTGATGTCTCACTTTTGAGACAGGGGAGCAGGGAAGCAGACAAGGGGCCGTGCTCCAGTAGGAAGGGGAACCAGGCTGGACAGGAGGGACGGTGGGGGTGGCATTTACTAGAACTGATTGGCTGCATGCGGGTAGGGGGAGAGGAGGAAAGGCTGTCTTTCAGAGGCTGCAGGAGGAAATGACAAGGGGGGAGCAATTTAGGAAGGACAGGCCAGGCCGGTGTTCATCAAAAACACCTGAGAGTATTATTTTACAGAAGAACAAACAGAAATATTGTACCGGCTCAACAAAGACAATATAATCAGTTACACGCTATACGTTCCTGTGCATTTCATGTGCTACTCAGTGCGATTTTCAGTATGCTTTGTCAATTTTTGGAACTATACTGATTTATACTGATACATCCTCAGTGCCAGTGGCGGCCTGTCCATTAGGGGTGCACTGGTGACCCCCCCACCCCCCCCCCCCATCCAATGCATCCGGCCCCCTGATCTACATGCAGGGCGCCAGATGCATGGATTCTAATCTGGGTTTTTTTTTTAAGCACATGATTAGAGCCAGAGGCTCTAATAAAAGGTTGGACTCGGGGCGCAGAGCCCATCCAGTTGTGTGACAATAGCGAATGAACATTGGCTATTGTAACACTGATTCTCCCTGCCGAAAGGAGATCTGATCTGATTGGCCGCCAGGAGGAGGAGTGAGGAGATGCAGGGGAACCGGGAACAGCAGCCGCCTGCAGCCCAGAGAGATGCCACCCCTGCCCGCGAGATGGGGTAATTGCGGGATTCCGACTGACTGACCAGGGGGGATGCCGCCCGTGACCCGGCCGGCGGACTGTTTCCCCCGGGGGGCGGAGTTCTGTGCCATCCGTGACCTGACTGGGCTTGTGTGGGTGGATTGTTTGCCAATTCTGACACTTCTCCCCTACATGTAAAAATCGACTTTTTTTTGCTGGAAAATTACTTAGAACCCCCAAACATTATATATATATATATATATATATATATATATATATATATATATATATATATATATATATAAATTGTTTGTAGCAGAGACCCTAGAGAATAAAATGACGGGTGTTGCAATTTTTTATGTCACATGGTATTTGCACAGAGGTTTTTGAAACGCAATTTTTTTGGGGGAAAAAACATGAATTTTTATGAATTAAAATAAAGAACAAAACAGTAAAGTTAGCCCAATTGTTAATTTTTAACAAATGATGTATTGTTGATACTTTGCACCTTGAAAATCCCAAGAACTGTTTATTATATATATATATATATATATATATATATATATATATATATATATATATATATATATATATATATATATATATATATATACTGTATATATTATTATTATAGACCTATATATTCCTATGCTCTGTATACATCACCTAGCGATGTGGTGCCTCCGGCTCCCTCTTCTTCCTAATATCTCCGCCCCTTTGTGGACATGACCCCCACTAACTGGCTTTTCATAAAAATAAAAAAGAATACATTGTATTTATTTCAATGACAAAAAAGCATCCAAAATATTCTAGTGAGTACGCAAAGCGCCTTTTACTAAACCACGACACCCCCCCCCCCCCTTTATTTTTAACATAACAAAAAGAAACAAATATGCAAACATGAAATTAAAAAAGCACCTGGAATAGTTCTGAGCTCCGAAAGTTCTGCAATTCTTCGCAATTCTCTCCGACTTTTATCAGTTTTTCTGCGTTGTGTTGAACTGTATAAAGTTGATATTTTTCAGAAGTGTGGAGACATCTACTGGTGGTTTCGGGTCATTACACCAATGTGATTTGGGGTCTCCCTCTGACTTCCCCTCTAGACGTGTGAGGCTTGTTTAGTTCCGAATCAAAATTTGGACAAAATTTTCAAGATTCGGAGATTCGGATGTATCCAAATCCCCAAATGACAATAGTAACAAATTTAAACGAATCCGAAATAATTAAAAGAAAAATGCCGTCCGAAATAACGAATTATCCAAATTCAAATCAAATTCCAGAACAAATTACAAAATTAAAGCCGATCTCCTTCAAAGACTGTGGGGCTTATTTACTAAAACCGGAGAGTACAGAATCCGGTGTCTCCCAGACATGTGCACTGCCGAGAAATGTGTTTTTCGTTATGATCGGCATTGGTTATTCCGATCGTTTGTAAATTTGGATGCATTCAAATTCTTTACGGTCCATTCATATAAATGCAGTATTCATTATTTCGGATAATTGGTAACTTCAGATGCATTTGTATTTGTTACGTTCACTAACAGCTAAATGTGAAAGGAAATTCCAATACCTATAATTTTATAGTTTATAACTATTATTATAGTTTTTATTATTATTTATTATTAATAAGTAATGATTAAAAAAACTACCCTGTTTCCCCGAAAATAAGACAGTGTCTTATATTAATTTTTGCTCCCAAAGATGCGCTAGGTCTTATTTTCAGGGGATGTCTTATTTTTCAATGAAGAAGAATACCAGCACTGTTTACCAGTATTTCTTGCACTTTAGACCCTTCAGCAGAAAAGCAGTCACCCCCTAAAGTGACACACTGGTTCAGAGGGGGGGATTGAAATGAGGGGATCACTTAAAATGACACAGGGGGGATCAGAGGGGGGAATCAATAAAAATGGCACAGGAGGATCAGAGGGGGGGGGGGGGGGGGATTACCATTTTAGTACCTCCTGTGCCATTTTGATTCCCCCCCTTCTGATCCATGTGCCGAATTGATTCCCCCCCCCCCCCCCTCAAGTCCACCATGTGTCATTTTAAGTCAATTTAAGTCCCCCTCCCCCCACCCCTGTGCCAGTGGACAGTTTAGTCTCTCCCCCTCCCACCTTCACCAGACATCCCCCCCTCACCTCAGTCACCCCTGTGGCGGCGAGATTCCACACAATGTGCCCGACTCCTGTGTCTGGCAGCGGCGGCGCGGGCTCTCTGACGGGCGACGTACCCCTGCGCAACGTCAGGTACATGACTCGTCATCCAGAGAGCCCGCCGCAGCTCACTGATTTAAAGAGACCTCGCATTGCCTGAACAGCTGCGGCCAATCAGTGAGCTGCGCAGAGTCCAGAGTCAGACGCCTTATTATCATGTGGATGCCTTTTGTTCGGGGGATGCCTTATTATCAGGGGATGCCTTATTATCGGGGAGGTCTTATTATCGGGGGGATGCCTTATATTACAACGAGAGGCAAAACTGGAAGTAGGTCTTATTTTCGGAGGATGTCTTACTTTCGGGGAAACACGGTATAATAATGGTTAATAATTTAATTATAATAGAAAATATCAAAAACGAAAAGTATCCAAATGTTTTTATTCTTATTTTCAGATTTTCTAATTTTCTGATTTTTGGATTTTCAGAATTAGTAACTTCAGATGCATTTGTATTTGTTCCGTTCACTAACAGCCAAATTTGAAAGGAAATTCCAATATATAATTTAATAGTTCATAACCATTATTATAGTTTTTATTATTATTTATTATTAATAAATAATAATAATAATAACTTAAAATACAATAATAATGGTTAATATTTTAATTATAATAGAAAATATGAAAAACAAAAGTATCCAAATGTTTTTGTTCTTATTTTCGGATTTTTCGGATTTTTGTTCTTATTTTTGGATTTTCGTTCTTTCTGATTTTTTGGATTTTCAAATTTTCGGATTTTTGTTCTTTTAGAAAATGTGTTTTTGAACAAATTCGTCCAATAATCTTTCCTTCATTTGGATGCTTCCGAATTAACGAATATGCCGAATTTTGACAAAAAAAAAAAGAATTTGGAACTAAACGAATTGCACGGATCTATTGTGTCTGGCAGCCAATCAGCTTCTGACTTCAGCTTCTTCTATGAAGATTTGACGATAAATCCTGGAAGCTGATTGGCTGCTTTGCAGAGCTGCACCAGATTCCGCACCCTCCAGGTTTAGTAAATCAATCACAAAGTGTATTGAAATATAACAGTCTTCAGAAATTCGAAATTCAAAAAGAATTGAATCGTATAAAACAGAATAAAATAGAAAATAATATAATAGAAAAGAAAAGAATAGAAAAGATTTGAATTGGAACTTTGAATAGAATGAAATAGAAAACAATACGGGCGTCTTCCAAAATCTGAATTTCGAATAGAATAGAACCGTCTTTTCTTCACAAGGAATTCGAATCGATTTGATATCATCAATTCAAATTCAATTCAAATTCGATTTGAATGATTTGAATCCATTGGAAAAATTTTGAATTGGGTGAAAACGAATAAATAAAACGAAACAAAATGAATTCTGTTATGAATGAAACAAAACTAAATTAGTAACATAAAAAATCGACACAAAACTAAATGAAACAAACGCTTTCATTGTGCACATATCTATCCCCTCCTCTTTAGTGCAGGTTAGTTCAGTCCCTGTAGCCCCTCCCGTGTCCTCCATGTTCCCTCAGTCAGTCTTAGTTCTTTGCAGAGACGGGAAAGTCGTTTTCTTACACTTCTGAAGATTGGAAACACATCCTCTGTGTGAGAATTCAAATTCTGTGTCTTATTGAAGAGTGAAGCTGCCTGTGGATGGTGCCGAGTCAGCAGGAGACGGTTCTGATCGGACAGATCGGGTCTGAGGAAGGAATGTCAATGAATAAAAGGCCATTGGAAACAGAAGACTTACTATGGCAGCGAACACTCCCTTAGTTTTCCATTTTCTGGAGAGGCAAACTCAAGGTGGAACCGAACCTGAACCTCATCTCCTGCCTAGCAACAGGAACTCCTCCAGGATGACCCCCATCCTCCGGGATGACCCCCATCCTCCAGGATGACCCCCCCATCCTCCGGGATGACCCCCATCCTCCAGGATGACCCCCCCATCCTCCAGGATGACCCCCCCCCCGGTCAGCTCTCTTTCTATGACACTGGTAAGGGCAGAAATGATAGAAATGATGGAGCCCCCCACTGCTGCCCCCTTCTGGCAATGCCGGTTCCCGGACCGACCTGGAAGAAGTACACAGGATATCGAATTCAGGGAAATGTCATTATTCATTTTCTCAATTTCTCAACACAGGAAAAGCATCAATATGACAGCCAGGCAACTATTTGTCCGCAGAGTTCCCCCCTACATCAGAGTCCGCAGAGTTCCCCCCTACATCAGAGTCTGCAGAGTTCTCCTCTACATCAGTATCTACAGAGTTCTCCTCTACATCAGGGACTGCAGAGTTCCCCCCTACATCAGAGTCCGCAGAGTTCCCCCCTACATCAGAGTCCGCAGAGTTCCCCCCTACATCAGAGTCTGCAGAGTTCTCCTCTACATCAGTATCTACAGAGTTCTCCTCTACATCAGAGTCCGCAGAGTTCCCCCCTACATCAGAGTCCACAGAGTTCCCCCTACATCAGAGTCCACAGAGTTCCCCTCTACATCAGAGTCCACAGAGTTCCCCCTACATCAGAGTCCACAGAGTTCCCCCTACATCAGAGTCCACAGAGTTCCCCCTACATCAGAGTCCACAGAGTTCCCCCTACATCAGAGTCCACCGAGTTCTCCTCTACATCAGAGTCCACAGAGTTCCCCCCTACATCAGAGTCTGCAGAGTTCTCCTCTACATCAGTATCTACAGAGTTCTCCTCTACATCAGGGACTGCAGAGTTCCCCTCTACATCAGAGTCCACAGAGTTCTCCTCTACATCAGAGTCCACAGAGTTCCCCCTATATCAGAGTCCGCAGAGTTCTCCTCTACATCAGGGTCCACAGAGTTCTCCTCTACATCAGGGTCCACAGAGTTCCCCTCTACATCAGAGTCCACAGAGTTCCCCCTACATCAGAGTCCACAGAGTTCCCCTCTACATCAGTATCTACAGAGTTCTCCTCTACATCAGGGACTGCAGAGTTCCCCTCTACATCAGAGTCCACAGAGTTCCCCTCTACATCAGAGTCCGCAGAGTTCCCCTCTACATCAGAGTCCGCAGAGTTCCCCTCTACATCAGAGTCCGCAGAGTTCCCCTCTACATCAGAGTCCACAGAGTTCCCCCTACATCAGAGTCCGCAGAGTTCCCCTCTACATCAGAGTCCACAGAGTTCCTACTACATCAGAGTCCACAGAGTTCCCCCTACATCAGAGTCCGCAGAGTGTAATAGAAGGAAGGCACCCCCATCCCTACACTAAACTATTGCACCCAGGGCAGCCATCCCTCTTGCCCACCCCTTATACCGGCCCTGACTGTGGGACCATAATAAAGAGCCCCACCACAGGGGGTAAAGACAGACCACCCGTGTAAATATAAAATGGTGACCTGTAAAGGCTTCTAAAGCTTTGCCTATGGAGAGTAACATTTGTGTTGTTTGTCGCTGTTACACGGATCTGCGCAAATTTAAAGTGTGACATGTTTGGTATCTATTTACTCGGCGTAATATCATCTTTTATATTTTACCCAGAATTGAGTTATGTATTGTGTTTTTTTTTTTCAATTAAATACAAAAAAGTGTATTTTTCCCAAAACAATTGCGTTTGAAAAACCACTGGACAAATACCATGTGACATTGAGAATTGCAACCCCCCCCTATTTATTCTCTAGGGTCTCTGCCTAAAATATATATATAATGTTTGGGGTTTCTAAGTAATTTTCTAACAAAAAACACAGATTGTTTTATGTAAACAAACAATGGAAGTTGTTACATACATTAAATATCAGCCCACCTCTGTACAGCCAGGCCACACCCACTTCCCCCCACTGACCTATCAGAGGATGATGTGACAGTTCTGGGAGGGAATGGAAATGATACTTTGTAATCTTTATTATAAAATAAACAAAACTTTGAAACAGCCGAGAAATCTTCCCGTATTTCTTCTCTGTGTCATCATCTCCCCGATGTATTTATATCTATTATGGAACATGACGCACGATCGTCTCCGCTTTGATCTGTGAGAATGGAAAGTGATCCTCCGCTCAGCGCTCATGTCTGCTGACACCGAGAATGAACGTTTATATTCTCTAACATCTGTGTGATCGGAGGGATGAAGGGAAAAACAACGATCGCACGACAATCCATCTACCCAGATCCCTGTGCTGAGTTCCCGGGTCTGTACACCCGCTGTGCCTATTATCAGGGGTTCCCACCATCCCTGTGCTGAGTTCCCGGGTCTGTACACCCGCTGTGCCTATTATCAGGGGTTCCCACCATCCCTGTGCTGAGTTCCCGGGTCTGTACACCCGCTGTGCCCATTATGAGGGGTTCCCCCCATCCCTGTGCTGAGTTCCCAGGTCTGTACACCCGCTGTGCCCATTATGAGGGGTTCTCACCATCCCTGTGCTGAGTTCCCGGGTCTGTACACCCGCTGTGCCCATTATGAGGGGTTCCCACCATCCCTGTGCTGAGTTCCCGGGTCTGTACACCCGCTGTGCCCATTATGAGGGGTTCCCACCATCCCTGTGCTGAGTTCCCGGGTCTGTACACCCGCTGTGCCCATTATGAGGGGTTCCCACCATCCCTGTGCTGAGTTCCCGGGTCTGTACACCCGCTGTGCCCATTATGAGGAGTTCCCACCATCCCTGTGCTGAGTTCCCGGGTCTGTACACCCGCTGTGCCCATTATGAGGGGTTCCCACCACCCCTGTGCTGAGTTCCCGGGTCTGTACACCCGCTGTGCCCATTATGAGGGGTTCCCACCATCCCTGTGCTGAGTTCCCGGGTCTGTAAACCCGCTGTGCCCATTATGAGGGGTTCCCACCATCCCTGTGCTGAGTTCCCGGGTCTGTACACCCGCTGTGCCCATTATGAGGGGTTCCCACCATCCCTGTGCTGAGTTCCCAGGTCTGTACACCCGCTGTGCCCATTATGAGGGGTTCTCACCATCCCTGTGCTGAGTTCCCGGGTCTGTACACCCGCTGTGCCCATTATGAGGGGTTCCCACCATCCCTGTGCTGAGTTCCCGGGTCTGTACACCCGCTGTGCCCATTATGAGGAGTTCCCACCATCCCTGTGCTGAGTTCCGGGGTCTGTACACCCACTGTGCCCATTATGAGAGGTTCCCACCATCCCTGTGCTGAGTTCCCGGGTCTGTACACCCGCTGTG
Organism: Lithobates septentrionalis; assembly: GCA_037952835.1. Taxonomy (NCBI): domain Eukaryota; kingdom Metazoa; phylum Chordata; class Amphibia; order Anura; family Ranidae; genus Lithobates; species Lithobates septentrionalis. Next base: position 39,865 of record JBBDGP010005421.1, read on the forward strand.
CCCATTATGAGGGGTTCCCACCATCCCTGTGCTGAGTTCCCGGGTCTGTACACCCGCTGTGCCCATTATGAGGAGTTCCCACCATCCCTGTGCTGAGTTCCCGGGTCTGTACACCCGCTGTGCCCATTATGAGGGGTTCCCCCCATCCCTGTGCTGAGTTCCCGGGTCTGTACACCCGCTGTGCCCATTATGAGGGGTTCTCACCATCCCTGTGCTGAGTTCCCGGGTCTGTACACCCGCTGTGCCCATTATGAGGGGTTCCCACCATCCCTGTGCTGAGTTCCCGGGTCTGTACACCCGCTGTGCCCATTATGAGGGGTTCCCACCACCCCTGTGCTGAGTTCCCGGGTCTGTACACCCACTGTGCCCATTATGAGGGGTTCCCCCCATCCCTGTGCTGAGTTCCCGGGTCTGTACACCCGCTGTGCCCATTATGAGGGGTTCTCACCATCCCTGTGCTGAGTTCCCGGGTCTGTACACCCGCTGTGCCCATTATGAGGGGTTCCCACCATCCCTGTGCTGAGTTCCCGGGTCTGTACACCCGCTGTGCCCATTATGAGGGGTTCCCCCCATCCCTGTGCTGAGTTCCCAGGTCTGTACACCCGCTGTGCCCATTATGAGGGGTTCTCACCATCCCTGTGCTGAGTTCCCGGGTCTGTACACCCGCTGTGCCCATTATGAGGGGTTCCCACCATCCCTGTGCTGAGTTCCCGGGTCTGTACACCCGCTGTGCCCATTATGAGGGGTTCCCACCATCCCTGTGCTGAGTTCCCGGGTCTGTACACCCGCTGTGCCCATTATGAGGAGTTCCCACCATCCCTGTGCTGAGTTCCCGGGTCTGTACACCCGCTGTGCCCATTATGAGGGGTTCCCCCCATCCCTGTGCTGAGTTCCCGGGTCTGTACACCCGCTGTGCCCATTATGAGGGGTTCTCACCATCCCTGTGCTGAGTTCCCGGGTCTGTACACCCGCTGTGCCCATTATGAGGGGTTCCCACCATCCCTGTGCTGAGTTCCCGGGTCTGTACACCCGCTATGCCCATTATGAGGGGTTCCCACCATCCCTGTGCTGAGTTCCCGGGTCTGTACACCCGCTGTGCCCATTATGAGGAGTTCCCACCATCCCTGTGCTGAGTTCCCGGGTCTGTACACCCGCTGTGCCCATTATGAGGGGTTCCCACCACCCCTGTGCTGAGTTCCCGGGTCTGTACACCCACTGTGCCCATTATGAGGGGTTCCCCCCATCCCTGTGCTGAGTTCCCGGGTCTGTACACCCGCTGTGCCCATTATGAGGGGTTCCCACCACCCCTGTGCTGAGTTCCCGGGTCTGTACACCCACTGTGCCCATTATGAGGGGTTCCCACCATCCCTGTGCTGAGTTCCCGGGTCTGTACACCCGCTGTGCCCATTATGAGGGGTTCCCACCACCCCTGTGCTGAGTTCCCGGGTCTGTACACCCGCTGTGCCCATTATGAGGGGTTCCCACCATCCCTGTGCTGAGTTCCCGGGTCTGTACACCCGCTGTGCCCATTATGAGGGGTTCCCACCATCCCTGTGCTGAGTTCCCGGGTCTGTACACCCGCTGTGCCCATTATGAGGGGTTCCCACCATCCCTGTGCTGAGTTCCCGGGTCTGTACACCCGCTGTGCCCATTATGAGGGGTTCCCAGCACAGGGATGGTGAGAACCCCTCATAATGGGCACAGCGGGTGTACAGACCCGGGAACTCAGCACAGGGATGGGGGGAACCCCTCATAATGGGCACAGTGGGTGTACAGACCCCGGAACTCAGCACAGGGATGGTGGGAACCCCTCATAATGGGCACAGCGGGTGTACAGACCCGGGAACTCAGCACAGGGATGGGGGGAACCCCTCATAATGGGCACAGCGGGTGTACAGACCCGGGAACTCAGCACAGGGATGGGGGGAACCCCTCATAATGGGCACAGTGGGTGTACAGACCCGGGAACTCAGCACAGGGATGGTGAGAACCCCTCATAATGGGCACAGCGGGTGTACAGACCCGGGAACTCAGCACAGGGATGGTGAGAACCCCTCATAATGGGCACAGCGGGTGTA
>JBBDGP010005422.1:0-53663 GCA_037952835.1 Lithobates septentrionalis
CATATGGTGACTTGTAGAGGGGTAACTAGCTGTACCGTCCTCCATATGGTGACTTGTGGAAGGATAACTAGCTGTACTGTCCTCATATGGTGACCTGTGGAAGGATAACTAGCTGTACTGTACTCATATGGTGACTTGTGGAAGGATAACTAGCTGTACCGTCCTCATATGATGACCTGTGGAAGGATAACTAGCTGTACTGTACTCATATGGTGACCTGTGGAAGGATAACTAGCTGTACCGTCCTCATATGGTGACCTTGTGGAAGGATAACTAGCTGTACCGTCCTCATATGGTGACCTGTGGAAGGATAACTAGCTGTACTGTCCTCATATGGTGACCTGTGGAAGGATAACTAGCTGTACCGTTCTTCTCATATGGTGACTTGTGGAAGGATAACTAGCTGTACCGTTCTTCTCATATGGTGACTTGTGGAAGGATAACTAGCTGTACCGTTCTTCTCATATAAGTGACCTGTGGAAGGATAACTAGCTGTACCATCCTCATGGTGACCCGTGGAAGGATAACTAGCTGTACTGTCCTCATGGTGACTTGTGGAAGGATAACTAGCTGTACCGTCCTCATATGGTGACTTGTGGAAGGATAACTAGCTGTACTGTCCTCATATGGTGACTTGTAGAGGGGTAACTAGCTGTACCGTCCTCATATGGTGACCTGTGGAAGGATAACTAGCTGTACCGTCCTCATATGGTGACCTGTGGAAGGATAACTAGCTGTACCGTCCTCATATGGTGACCTGTGGAAGGATAACTAGCTGTACTGTCCTCTTATGGTGACCTGTGGAAGGATAACTAGCTGTACCGTTCTTCTCATATGGTGACCTGTGGAAGGATAACTAGCTGTACCGTTCTTCTCATATAAGTGACCTGTGGAAGGATAACTAGCTGTACCGTTCTTCTCATATGGTGACTTGTGGAAGGATAACTAGCTGTACCGTTCTTCTCATATAAGTGACCTGTGGAAGGATAACTAGCTGTACCATCCTCATGGTGACCTGTGGAAGGATAACTAGCTGTACTGTCCTCATGGTGACTTGTAGAAGGATAACTAGCTGTACTGTCCTCATATGGTGACCTGTGGAAGGATAACTAGCTGTACCATCCTCATGGTGACCTGTGGAAGGACTTGTGGAAGGATAACTAGCTGTACCGTCCTCATATGGTGACTTGTGGAAGGATAACTAGCTGTACCGTCCTCATATGATGACCTGTGGAAGGATAACTAGCTGTACTGTACTCATATGGTGACCTGTGGAAGGATAACTAGCTGTACCGTCCTCATATGGTGACCTGTGGAAGGATAACTAGCTGTACCGTCCTCATATGGTGACCTGTGGAAGGATAACTAGCTGTACCATCCTCATATGGTGACCTGTGGAAGGATAACTAGCTGTACTGTCCTCATATGGTGACCTGTGGAAGGATAACTAGCTGTACCGTTCTTCTCATATGGTGACCTGTGGAAGGATAACTAGCTGTACCGTTATTCTCATATGGTGACTTGTGGAAGGATAACTAGCTGTACCGTTCTTCTCATATAAGTGACCTGTGGAAGGATAACTAGCTGTACCGTTCTTCTCATATAAGTGACCTGTGGAAGGATAACTAGCTGTACCATCCTCATGGTGACCTGTGGAAGGATAACTAGCTGTACTGTCCTCATGGTGACTTGTAGAAGGATAACTAGCTGTACTGTCCTCATATGGTGACCTGTGGAAGGATAACTAGCTGTACTGTCCTCATATGGTGACTTGTGGAAGGATAACTAGCTGTACTGTCCTCATATGGTGACTTGTGGAAGGATAACTAGCTGTACTGTCCTCATATGGTGACTTGTGGAAGAATAACTAGCTGTACTGTCCTCATATGGTGACTTGTGGAAGGATAACTAGCTGTACTGTCCTCATGGTGACTTGTGGAAGGATAACTAGCTGTACTGTCCTCATATGGTGACTTGTGGAAGGATAACTAGCTGTACCGTCCTCATATGGTGACCTGTGGAAGGATAACTAGCTGTACTGTCCTCATATGGTGACTTGTGGAAGGATAACTAGCTGTGCTGGCCTCATATGGTGACCTGTGGAAGGTTAAGTAGCTGCGCCGGCCTTATGGTGACCTGTGGAAGGATAGCTAACAGTACCGTCCTCATATGGTGACTTGTGGAAGGATAACTAGGCTGTACCGTTCTTCTCATATGGTGACCTGTTGAAGGATAACTAGCTGTACCGTTCTTCTCATATGGTGACCTGTGGAAGGATAACTAGCTGTACCGTCCTCATATGGTGACTTGTGGAAGGATAACTAGCTGTACCGTCCTCATATGGTGACCTGTGGAAGGATAACTAGCTGTACTGTCCTCATATGGTGACTTGTGGAAGGATAACTAGCTGTACCGTCCTCATATGGTGACCTGTGGAAGGATAACTAGCTGTACCGTCCTCATATGGTGACCTGTGGAAGGATAACTAGCTGTACCGGCCTCATATGGTGACCTGTGGAAGGATAACTAGCTGTACCGGCCTCATATGGTGACCTGTGGAAGGATAACTAGCTGTACCGTTCTTCTCATATGGTGACCTGTGGAAGGATAACTAGCTGTGTACCGTCCTCATATGGTGACCTGTGGAAGGATAACTAGCTGTACTGTCCTCATGGTGACTTGTGAAAGGATAACTAGCTGTACTGTCCTCATGGTGACTTGTGGAAGGATAACTAGCTGTACCGTCCTCATATGGTGACCTGTGGAAGGATAACTAGCTGTACCGGCCTCATATGGTGACTTGTGGAAGGATAACTAGCTGTACTGTCCTCATATGGTGACCTGTGGAAGGATAACTAGCAGTACCGTTCTTCTCATATGGTGACCTGTGGAAGGATAACTAGCTGTACTGTCCTCATATGGTGACCTGTGGAAGGATAACTAGCTGTACCGTTCTTCTCATATAGTGACCTGTGGAAGGATAACTAGCTGTACCGTCCTCATGGTGACCTGTGGAAGGATAACTAGCTGTACTGTTTTGGTGTATGGCGACATCTGCCGGGATAACTAGCTGTACTGTTTTGGTGTATGGCGACATCTGCCGGGATAACTAGCTATACATCCTGGTTTATGGAGACCTATGGAAGTGTAACTGGCCGTTGTATGGTGACTTGTCGAAGAGTAACTAGCTGTACCATCATCATATGGTGAATGGGGGAAGGGTAACTAGCTGTAGCATCCTGGTTTATGGTGACTTCTGCAGGGGTAACTAGCTGTTTCGTTGTAAATGGAGACTTCTGGAGGTGTAACTATCTGTACCGTTCTCATGTATGGTGACTTGTGAAAGAGTAACTAGTAACAACCAACCTAGTGTATGGTTACTTGTGGAGGGATAACTAGCTGTACCGTCCTGGTATATGGAGGCCTAACGGACTGTACAATGCGGGTGTATGGTGACTTGGTGGACATATGGTGAAGGAGTAACTAGTAACCAACCTGGTGTATGGTGACTTGGTGGACATATGGTGAAGGAGTAACTAGTAACCAACCTGGTGTATGGTGACTTGGTGGACATATGGTGAAGGAGTAACTAGTAACCAACCTGGTGTATGGTGACTTGGTGAACATATGGTGAAGGAGTAACTAGTAACCAACCTGGTGTATGGTGACTTGGTGAACATATGGTGAAGGAGTAACTAGTAACCAACCTGGTGTATGGTGACTTGGTGGACATATGGTGAAGGAGTAACTAGTAACCAACCTGGTGTATGGTGACTTGGTGAACATATGGTGAAGGAGTAACTAGTAACCAACCTGGTGTATGGTGACTTGGTGAACATATGGTGAAGGAGTAACTAGTAACCAACCTGGTGTATGGTGACTTGGTGGACATATGGTGAAGGAGTAACTAGTAACCAACCTGGTGTATGGTGACTTGGTGGACATATGGTGAAGGAGTAACTAGTAACCAACCTGGTGTATGGTGACTTGCGGAGGGGTAACTAGCTGTACTGTTTTTGGTTAATGGAGAATTCTGGAGGGGGGTGCCCAGCTGTACAATCCTGGCATATGGTAACTTGTGGAGGGGTAAGGATCTGCACAGTCCTGGTGTTATTATTACACAGACTGGTGTTGTTTGCAGGTTCCAGGCCCGGTAGAACGCCTCAGGTGGAGAAGGGAGTCTCTTTTTCCTATTTGGGTAAAATTTCAGAACGCCGACCTGAGAGGAAACCACAAGCATTCCGCACACATTCCACCCTCCTCTGATCTCCTGTGTGTGGCACAGAAGACGCTGACTGGCAGTTCCGAGAACAAAGGATTTATGTACATTGCAGCCAGTTTTTTTTTTTTTTTTTTTTTTTTTTCTTTCAAGGGTAGAGTGTCAGCTCTGCGGGTTCATGTGTCAGTCATTGTTTATAAAGAGAAGATCAGACTCCAGCAGTGTGATGATAGTCGGAGGCTTCTTCCTGTCGGCAGGATAAAGGGGGGATAATTGCAGGGACCGGTGACAACTGTCGCATACCAGACCCGCAGAAAACTTTGTGTCTTAGGTGGGGAGAGGTGTCTCCTGTGTAGTACTTCCCCCCCCCCCCCCCCCCCCCCCCCCCCCCGTCACATTCCTGGACTCCGAGAACCTGTCTGTAACCTCCCTCCCTCTCCATTTATACCTTTTCTTCATGGTAGCTTTCCCAAGTGTCCTAATCTCCCTCCTCCCACCCATTGTATCTTGTTATTGCTGTACAGGTTTTCTTTCTTCTTTTTTTTTTTTTTTTTTTCTCTCCTTCCTTTTCTTTTTCTCTTTCCTGTCAAAATTGTTTTTACGTGTTGTTTGTGTTGTATAGTCACCTTCGATTTGTATTGTGCACTATCAAGGAAAATAATTTTGATATAGAAATCAATACTGTTTGACCCCTTTCACACTGAGGTGGTTTTCGGGTGTTTTAGCGATAGAAATAGCCTCTAAATAACCCCTGAAAACGCCTCCTATTCAGTGTTAAATTTTTCACTCCCGAGTGGTGCACTTGTGGGACTTTAGGAAAAGTCCTGCAAGCAGCATCTTTGGGGCGGTTTGGGAGCGGTGTACACACCGCTCCCAAAACACCCCTTCCAAATCACCCAAAAAAGCGATTTGGAAGCGCTGCGACACGGGCGCTTTTAACCCCTTGTTTGGGGTTAAAAGCGCAGCTAAAGCTCCGCAAAAACCAGTGGCGCCTTAGAGCTAACGGCCGGGCGCTGCAGTGAGAAAGTAGCCTTTATGTCATATTTAGCAGCAGAACGCTTTTATACAAAAGGGAATATAAAAACACCTATGCCTGTTGTCCTTACTATGCTCTCCTCCTGCCTGCCTGCCCCGGGGGGGGGGGGGGGGGGTGGGGGGGGGTCTCTGCTTCCCTTTCACCAGCCCAACATATCTGTTCTACCCCCCCCCCCCCCCCCCTCCAGCCTGCATGAAGTCTTTTTCTGCCTTCCCACTGGCTCAGCATCATATTTCTGCTACTTGCCCAGGGTCTCTCCTTTGCCCCCTCCTGTATACCTGACCTCTTTCTTCTGCCACCTTCTTGCCTGCCTGGCATCTCTCTACAACCTCCTGCCAGCATCTCTGCTCTTCCCACCACCTGACTTCTCTGCCTTCCCACCTGCCCTGCATTTTTCCCCTGCTTCTGCCTGGGGTCTCTCGTCTGCCTCCCTCCCACTTGCCCTACGTCTCCGGTCTGCCCCCCTACCCCCCTTCTCCCCCTGCCTGTGTCTTTTTTTTCTTTGCCTTCCCAACTGCCTAACATATATCTCACCTGCCCAGCATCTTTCTTCTGCAACCTGCCCTGGGTCTTTCCTCTACCCCCCTCCCACTTACCGGGCGTTTTCTCCTCTGCACCCTCCCTGCCTGCTCCGCTTTGCCGAGTGTTCGTCTTTTGCCCCAGTCCCGTTTGCCTGGCATCTGTCCTTTGCCACCCTCCCACCTGCTTAGTGTCTCTCCTCTGCCCCCTTTACTGCCCGGTGTCTCCTCTGCCCCCCCCCTCTCCTGCCTCTCTGGCGTCTCTCCTCTGTGCCCCCGCTTGCTTACCCAGCATCTTTCTTCTGCAGCCTGCCCTGGATCTCTCCTCTACCCCCTCCCACTTACCTGCTGTTTCTCCTCTGCACCCTCCTGCCTGCTCAGTCTCTGCTCTGCCCCACTCTTGCCTGCCCAGTGTCTCTGTTCTGCCCTACTCCTGCCTAGCCAGAATCTTTTCTCTGCCTTCTCACCTGCCCAGCATCTTTTGCCCAGGTACCTCTTTTGCACCCCCTCCTCCCGTTTGCCTGGCATCTGTCTTTTGCCACCCTCCCACCTACTTAACATCTCTCCCTAGTCCCCCTCCTGCATCTCTGGTGTCTCTCCTCTGTCCCCCTCCTGCATCTCTGGTGTCTCTCCTCTGTCCCCCTCCTGCATCTCTGGTGTCTGTCCTCTGTCCCCCTCCTGCATCTCTGGTGTCTCTCCCCTGTCCCCCTCCTGCATCTCTGGTGTCTCTCCTCTGTCCCCCTCCTGCATCTCTGGTGTCTCTCCTCTGTCCCCCTCCTGCATCTCTGGTGTCTCTCCTCTGTCCCCCTCCTGCATCTCTGGTGTCTCTCCTCTGTCCCCCTCCCTGCATCTCTGGTGTCTCTCCCCTGTCCCCCTCCTGCATCTCTGGTGTCTCTCCTCTGTCCCCCTCCTGCATCTCTGGTGTCTCTCCCCTGTCCCCCTCCTGCATCTCTGGTGTCTCTCCCCTGTCCCCCTCCTGCATCTCTGGTGTCTCTCCCCTGTCCCCCTCCTGCATCTCTGGTGTCTCTCCTCTGTCCCCCCTCCTGCATCTCTGGTGTCTCTCCTCTGTCCCCCTCCTGCATCTCTGGTGTCTCTCCTCTGTCCCCCTCCTGCATCTCTGGTGTCTCTCCTCTGTCCCCCTCCTGCATCTCTGGTGTCTCTCCTCTGTCCCCCTCCTGCATCTCTGGTGTCTCTCCTCTGTCCCCCTCCTGCATCTCTGGTGTCTCTCCTCTGTCCCCCTCCTGCATCTCTGGTGTCTCTCCTCTGTCCCCCTCCTGCATCTCTGGTGTCTCTCCTCTGTCCCCCTCCTGCATCTCTGGTGTCTCTCCTCTGTCCCCCTCCTGCATCTCTGGTGTCTCTCCTCTGTCCCCCTCCTGCATCTCTGGTGTCTCTCCTCTGTCCCCCTCCTGCATCTCTGGTGTCTCTCCTCTGTCCCCCTCCTGCATCTCTGGTGTCTCTCCTCTGTCCCCCTCCTGCATCTCTGGTGTCTCTCCTCTGTCCCCCTCCTGCATCTCTGGTGTCTCTCCTCTGTCCCCCTCCTGCATCTCTGGTGTCTCTCCTCTGTCCCCCTCCTGCATCTCTGGTGTCTCTCCTCTGTCCCCCTCCTGCATCTCTGGTGTCTCTCCTCTGTCCCCCTCCTGCATCTCTGGTGTCTCTCCTCTGTCCCCCTCCTGCATCTCTGGTGTCTCTCCTCTGTCCCCCTCCTGCATCTCTGGTGTCTCTCCTCTGTCCCCCTCCTGCATCTCTGGTGTCTCTCCTCTGTCCCCCCTCCTGCATCTCTGGTGTCTCTCCTCTGTCCCCCTCCTGCATCTCTGGTGTCTCTCCTCTGTCCCCCTCCTGCATCTCTGGTGTCTCTCCTCTGTCCCCCTCCTGCATCTCTGGTGTCTCTCCTCTGTCCCCCTCCTGCATCTCTGGTGTCTCTCCTCTGTCCCCTCCTGCATCTCTGGTGTCTCTCCTCTGTCCCCCTCCTGCATCTCTGGTGTCTCTCCTCTGTCCCCCTCCTGCATCTCTGGTGTCTCTCCTCTGTCCCCCTCCTGCATCTCTGGTGTCTCTCCTCTGTCCCCCTCCTGCATCTCTGGTGTCTCTCCTCTGTCCCCCTCCTGCATCTCTGGTGTCTCTCCTCTGTCCCCCTCCTGCATCTCTGGTGTCTCTCCTCTGTCCCCCTCCTGCATCTCTGGTGTCTCTCCTCTGTCCCCCTCCTGCATCTTTGGTGTCTCTCCTCTGTCCCCTCCTGCATCTCTGGTGTCTCTCCTCTGTCCCCCTCCTGCATCTTGGTGTCTCTCCTCTGTCCCCCTCCTGTATCTCTGGTGTCTCTCCTCTGTCCCCCTCCTGCATCTTTGGTGTCTCTCCTCTGTCCCCCTCCTGCATCTCTGGTGTCTCTCCTCTGTCCCCCTCCTGCATCTCTGGTGTCTCTCCTCTGCCCCCCTCCTGCATCTCTGGTGTCTCTCCTCTGTCCCCCTCCTGCATCTTTGGTGTCTCTCCTCTGTCCCCTCCTGCATCTCTGGTGTCTCTCCTCTGTCCCCCTCCTGCATCTCTGGTGTCTCTCCTCTGTCCCCCTCCTGCATCTCTGGTGTCTCTCCTCTGTCCCCCTCCTGCATCTCTGGTGTCTCTCCTCTGTCCCCCTCCTGCATCTCTGGTGTCTCTCCTCTGTCCCCCTCCTGCATCTCTGGTGTCTCTCCTCTGTCCCCCTCCTGCATCTCTGGTGTCTCTCCTCTGTCCCCCTCCTGCATCTCTGGTGTCTCTCCTCTGTCCCCCTCCTGCATCTCTGGTGTCTCTCCTCTGTCCCCCTCCTGCATCTTTGGTGTCTCTCCTCTGTCCCCCTCCTGCATCTTTGGTGTCTCTCCTCTGTCCCCCTCCTGCATCTTTGGTGTCTCTCCTCTGTCCCCCTCCTGCATCTTTGTGTCTCTCCTCTGTCCCCCTCCTGCATCTCTGGTGTCTCTCCTCTGTCCCCCTCCTGCATCTCTGGTGTCTCTCCCCTGTCCCCCTCCTGCATCTCTGGTGTCTCTCCCCTGTCCCCCTCCTGCATCTTTGGTGTCTCTCCTCTGTCCCCCTCCTGCATCTTTGGTGTCTCTCCTCTGTCCCCCTCCTGCATCTCTGGTGTCTCTCCTCTGTCCCCCTCCTGCATCTTTGGTGTCTCTCCTCTGTCCCCCTCCTGCATCTCTGGTGCCTCTCCTCTGTCCCCTCCTGCATCTCTGGTGTCTCTCCTCTGTCCCCCTCCTGCATCTCTGGTGTCTCTCCTCTGCCCCCCTCCTGCATCTCTGGTGTCTCTCCTCTGTCCCCCTCCTGCATCTCTGGTGTCTCTCCTCTGTCCCCCTCCTGCATCTCTGGTGTCTCTCCTCTGTCCCCCTCCTGCATCTTTGGTGTCTCTCCTCTGTCCCCCTCCTGCATCTTTGGTGTCTCTCCTCTGTCCCCCTCCTGCATCTTTGGTGTCTCTCCTCTGTCCCCCTCCTGCATCTTTGGTGTCTCTCCTCTGTCCCCCTCCTGCATCTCTGGTGTCTCTCCTCTGTCCCCCTCCTGCATCTCTGGTGTCTCTCCCTGTCCCCCTCCTGCATCTCTGGTGTCTCTCCCCTGTCCCCCTCCTGCATCTTTGGTGTCTCTCCTCTGTCCCCCTCCTGCATCTTTGGTGTCTCTCCTCTGTCCCCCTCCTGCATCTCTGGTGTCTCTCCTCTGTCCCCCTCCTGCATCTTTGGTGTCTCTCCTCTGTCCCCCTCCTGCATCTCTGGTGCCTCTCCTCTGTCCCCTCCTGCATCTCTGGTGTCTCTCCTCTGTCCCCCTCCTGCATCTCTGGTGTCTCTCCTCTGTCCCCCTCTTGCTTGCCCAGCATCTTTTTTTTCTGCACCCTGCTCAGGGTCTCTTCTCCGCCCCACTCCTGCTTGCCTGGTGTTTTTTTCCTCTGCACCTACCTGCATGCTCTGTCTCTGCTTTGCACCCCTCTTGCCTGTTCAGTGTCTCTGCTCTGCCTGCCTGGGCTCTTGTCCTTGCTTTCCCTCCTGCCTAGCATCTCTCCTCTGCCTGCCTCCCTCCCGCATGCTTGGCGTCTCTCCTTTGCTCCCCCTTTAGGCCTGCCTGGGATCTCTCTCCACTTTTTTTCCACCTGCCTGACATTGAGGCATAGCTTGAAGTTTATATATTCTATTGGTGGGGGGGACTTTGTCAGACACCTTCAGCTCAGGGTTGTTTTGGATTTGTTGGGACATATAAGTTGTGTGATGGACCCATATGTTTCTGTGACTAATGACTTTATTTGGTTTCCCTCTTCAGCCATCAGTGCAAAAGCCGCGATTATATTCAGCAAGCAGCCATCATCTCAGGATGCTTTACACGGCAGGAGCGCCTTCCTGCGCTGCGAGGTGGAGGACCCCTCTGGGGTACAGTTTGAATGGTTACACAACGGCGCCCCCTTAATAGACACAGAGCGGCGATACCACGAGGGGGGCAGTCTGACAATCACAGCTGTGGACAGGAAGCTGGATGGCGGGAGCTTCCAATGTGTGGCCAGAAATCCGAGTACAGGAGAGGAAGAGCACAGCATCAATGCTTCTTTCAATATTAAATGTGAGTACCAGAGCGATGGCTGGCCTTTGGGGGGCCCTGGACAGCCCCTTTGTGTTTTCACAAGTAACCAGAATGTGTTAATGACCCTCATTCAGTGGGGAAGGGGGACTAAGCATCCATAAACACCATTTTTTTTTGTAGGGATTGATAGCGGAGCTGTGTCCTTACAGAACCCAAGCAGCGTTGCTGAAATCCAGAACCTGTCACCGGTCACCCTGCGCTGTCACATTGATGGGCACCCGCGGTAAGAAAGGCGCCTCATGGAATTGAAGAAGCAAAATGATACCCCAGCTCCACTGCCAGTATGATGTTCTATGAACTGTGATCCGGTGCTCTAGCCAGGACGTTCAGGCCCCAAAATGCAATACTTGAATCAGAAAAGGGCTGGCGACTCGGATGCTCTTGAATAAAAGTCCTTTATTGGGTTACATGGATACACGGGTACAGGCTACGCTGACGCGTTTCGGCTAAGAAGCCTTCATCAAACCGTGTATCCATGTAACCCAATAAAGGACTTTTTTATTCAAGAGCATCCGAGTCGCCAGCCCTTTTCTGATTCAAGACTCATGGAATTGAGTTGTGTGAATGTGGCTCCCCCATTGCTGATACTTTGGTCCTGAATGACTCCCATCTCCTCATTTACTATCACAGAAAATAAAAATTGCAAACTGGCAGAATCTTTATTGCAGAAGTGATATGCACTGTCTCTTCTGCAATAAAGTAAACTTACCTGCGTGTTTGCAGTCCTCTTCAGAATGTACATGGAGCTGCACATGCACAGCTCTGTTTACGTTTCCAGCACAGTGGCAGTGTGCTGGGATGAAAGACTCCTGCGTTTGCATGGGAGTGAGGTCATCCTGCCTCAGTCAAAAAACTCAGCCGAAGACCAGCGCCAGGGAGAAGATGTTGGCGAGAGACCTTGCAAGCACCAAACTGTTGGAGCATAGGAAATTATTTTTGCCTTTTAGTTCTGCTTTAATAATCTCTATATGTGGCACTGTTTTTTGCTGGTTGGGGTTGACCCTCAATGGAGGGAATGGGTCTGGGCATTGCTTCTAGCTAGGTAAGGTTGGTCCTCAAAGGAATGGATCTGGGCATTGATTCTAGCTGGACGTGGTTGGCCCTGATTGGAGGGAATGAATTGGGGCATTGATTCTAGCTGGGTGAGGTTGGCCCTCAGTGGAGGGAATTGGTGTGGGCATTGGTTCTAGCTGAGTGAGGGTGGCCCTCAGTGGAGGGAATGGATCTGGGCATTTGTTCTAGCTTGGTGTGGTTGGCTCCAGGCAGAGGGAATGGATCTGGGCATTGGTTCTAGCTGAGTGAGGGTGGCCCTCAGTGGAGGGAATGGATCTGGGCATTTGTTCTAGCTTGGTGTGGTTGGCTCCAGGCAGAGGGAATGGATCTGGGCATTGGTTCTAGCTGGGTGAAGTGGCCTTCAGTGCAGGGAATGGGTCTGGGCATTGGTTCTAGCTGGGTGAGGGTGGCCCTCAGTGGAGGAAATGGGTCTGAGCATAGGTTCTAGCTGGGCAAGGGTGGCATTTAGTTGAGGGAATGGATCCGGGCATTGGTTCTAGCTGGGTGAAGGTGGCCTTCAGTGCAGGGAATGGGTCTGGGCATTGGTTCTAGCAGGGTGAGGGTGGCCCTCAGTGGAGGGCATGGGTCTGGGCATTGGTTCTAGCAGGGTGAGGGTGGCCCTCAGTGGAGGGCATGGGTCTGGGCATTGGTTCTAGCTGGGTGTGGGTGGCCCTCAGTGGATTGAATGGTCCCTGGCATTGATTGCTTCTAGCTGAATGAGATTGGCCCCAGCCTGACTTTCTACTTTGATAATGTGTTTTCTTCATAGTCCGCTGTGTCAGTGGTACCGAGATGTGACGTCGCTGACGGACAATGGGCAGTCCTATTCCATTAATAACAAAGAGCGCACTCTGACCATACACAGCGCGGGGCCCGATGACAGCGGAGAGTATTACTGCTGTGCGAACAATGCGGCCGGAGCCGTCTGCAGCAACCGTAACTTCACATTGAATATCATCGGTGAGACCTCGCCATTTATGTGCTCTATCCATCCAGGACTGAAATTGACTTATGAGATTTACTTGGAAAGCTGAAGTTTTTTTATAGTTTCGTTTTCTATTACTATATGTACCCCGTTCCCCTCCCAGAGGTGACACGGGAGTGTTCTACTCCTCTGATGTGTATATAGTGTCTACGTGTTGCCCATAACAACCAATTGGGTGTCAGCCTACAAGATAAGGTCCAGTTGGTGGCACCACCAGGGTTAGAAAATATTCTAATCTCATTTTAAAATAAGCTATTTAGACTGACGGCTTCATTTCTCCGATCCCACCCTTCAGGTTCCCAAGTGATCGCTGACTTGATAGAAGTCCTCACTTTGCTGGGGATAATATGTTACAAATGAACATTTCTGGGATCCAGGGGGGGCGGGGGTGTGACGGTTGGATAGCATTAGTGGGTAGATATGGAAGGTACAGGGTGAAGGGATCTGGCAGAGGAGGGTGATGTGGTGGCAGTGGTAATAGGAAGGTGGGGGGGGGGGGGGTCACCAGTCAGTAAGAATTGTTATGCTTTATTGTGTATGCTCACCGGCCACTTTATTAGGTACACCCTGTCAGCACTGGGTTGGACCCCCTTTTGCCTTCAGAACTGCCTTCATTCTTCGTGGCATAGATTCTACAAGGTGTTGGAAATATTCCTCATAGATTTTGGTCCATAGTGACATAACATCACACAGTTGCTGCAGATTTGTCGGCTGCACATCCATGATGCCAATCTGCTGTTCCACCACATCCCAAAGGTGCTCTATTGGATGAGATGTGGTGAGTGTGGAGGCCATTGGAGGACAGGGACCTCATTGTCCAGTGGTGAGATGATTGGAGCTTTGTGACATGGTGCATTATCCTGCTGGAAGGAGCCATCAGAAGATGGGGACACTGTAGTCATAAAGGGATGGACATGGTCAGCAACAATACTCAGGTAGGTCGTGGCGTTTAAACGATGCTCAATTGGTACTAAGGGGCCCAAAGTGTGCCAAGAAAATATCCCCCCCCACACCATTACACCCCCCACCACCAGCCTGATCCGGTGATACAAGACAGGATGGATCCATGCGCCAAATTCTGACCCCATCATCTGAATGTCGGAGCTGAAATCGAGACTCATCAGACCAGACAACGTTTTTCCAGTCTTTTATTGTCCAATTTTGGTGATCCTGTGCGAATTGTAGCCTCAGTTTCCTGTTCTTAGCTGACAGGAGAGGCACCCGGTGTGGTCTTCTGCTGCTGTAGCCCATCTGCTTCAAGGTTCGATGTGTTGTGCATTCAGAGATGGTATTCTGCATACCTTGGTTGTAACGAGTGGTTATTTGGGTTATTGTTGCCTTTCTATCATCCCGAACCAGTCTGCCCATTCTCCTCTGACCTCTGACATCAACAAGACATTTTCCTCCACGCAACTTCCGCTCACTGGATATTTTCTCTTTTCCCCACCATTCTCTGTAAACCCAAGAGATGGTTGTGTGTGAAAATCCCAGTAGATCAGCAGTTTTTGAAATACTCAGACCAGCCCGTCTGGCACCAGTAACCATGCCACCTTCAAAGTCACTTAAATCCCCTTTCTTCCCCATTCAGATGCTCAGTTTGAACTTCAGCAAGTCGTCTTCAGCACGTCTAGATACCTAAATCCATTGAATTGCTGCCATGTGATTGGCTGATTAGCAGTTTGTGTTTCCAAGGCAATAAACAGGTGTACCTAATAATAAAGTTGCCTGTGAGTGTATATTGTACATTATGTATACTTCCCATATGAGATGGGGTCATGGAGTGTATATGTGGGGGGGGGGGGGATATCTCATTTTATTAGATGTCTGGTGGGCATGGAGTCTGTTGGAGACTATTATTGGCATGATGAGTGTAGATCTCAATCAGTCGGATAAATCCATTGTTTTTATTGAAGTGTCTGATCTACTATAGAGGCCAGGTCAGTATTTCATACTCCTTCTGTATACTGATATGCCTGCTTTTATTTTTTTATTTTTTTTTCAGATGAAAGTTCTCCTCAGGCTGAGATCTCCCCCGAGGATCAGATTGTCAATAAGAATGAAGATGCCATTTTCCACTGTAAATTCACCGCAGTGCCGCCTCCTGTACTGGAGTGGTTCTTCAAAGACAACAGCAGTCTGGTGAACAAGACCCGGTGAGGGGGACAGACTGCTTGCATTGTGGTGGTGGTGGGGGGGGGGGTTGTATGGCTGTGTCCCAATATACAATGCTAATCATCCTCCTCAGTGAGGAATTGTACACAGCTTTGGGGGGCTCATCAATAGTTGTGTAATTATGAAGCGTTTGGTAGGAAGTTTTCATGTGCTGAATACTTCTCCCCTCCCCATTCTCCTTTTTATAATCGCCCTCTAGGCAGCAACCCCCTTGCAGCCAATGGCTGAATGAAGCCCAGGGAAGAACTATCTCTCTCTTAGCCAGGGCTGATTCCCAATGAGTCCAGCTTTGTCTTCCAGAACCCCATTAGTTCACATAAGAACTCTCTTCATACCTCTCATTTAGACCTTTTTTTTTAGAAAATTCCACATTTGAAAAAATCTCAGGAGTGGAAAGATAATGAAGGGCAAAGTCTCTGGCGGATGAAATCTGGAAACCCCTCTTCAGACCTGAAATGTTTTTCACTGGTTGCAGAACCAGCACCTGGGAGAAGCCTCCTATAATGGTGGGGCAAATCAGCATCAGGAGCTTCTTAAATGGGAAGGGGCCAAATAGGATCTGGGGCTCACGAACTGGGAGGGTCCAAACAGGATTGAGAGCTCTCAAACTGGGAGGGGTCAACTGGGGAGAGGGCCAAACCGTTTTGAGAGCTCACGAACTGGGAGGGGCCAAACGGGGAGCCGGAGCTCACGGGCTGGGGGTGGCCAAACGGGGAGCCGGAGCTCACGGGCTGGGGGTGGCCAAACGGGGAGCCGGAGCTCACGGGCTGGGGGTGGCCAAACGGGGAGCCGGAGCTCACGGGCTGGGGGTGGCCAAACGGGGAGCCGGAGCTCACGGGCTGGGGGTGGCCAAACGGGGAGCCGGAGCTCACGGGCTGGGGGTGGCCAAACGGGGAGCCGGAGCTCACGGGCTGGGGGTGGCCAAACGGGGAGCCGGAGCTCACGGGCTGGGGGTGGCCAAACGGGGAGCCGGAGCTCACGGGCTGGGGGGTGGCCAAACGGGGAGCCGGAGCTCACGGGCTGGGGGTGGCCAAACGGGGAGCCGGAGCTCACGGGCTGGGGGTGGCCAAACGGGGGAGCCGGAGCTCACGGGCTGGGGGTGGCCAAACGGGGAGCCGGAGCTCACGGGCTGGGGGTGGCCAAACGGGGAGCCGGAGCTCACGGGCTGGGGGTGGCCAAACGGGGAGCCGGAGCTCACGGGGGGTGGGTGGCCAACGGGGAGCCGGAGCTCACGGGCTGGGGTGCCAAACGGGAGCCGGAGCTCACGGGCTGGGGGTGGCCAAACCGGGGAGCCGGAGCTCACGGGCTGGGGTGCCAAACGGGGAGCCGGAGCTCACGGGCTGGGGGTGGCCAAACGGGGAGCCGGAGCTCACGGGCTGGGGGTGCCAAACGGGGAGCCGGAGCTCACGGGCTGGGGGTGGCCAAACGGGGAGCCGGAGCTCACGGGCTGGGGGTGGCCAAACGGGGAGCCGGAGCGGAGCTCACGGGCTGGGGGTGGCCAAACGGGGAGCCGGAGCTCACGGGCTGGGGGTGGCCAAACGGGAGCCGGAGCTCACGGGCTGGGGGTGGCCAAACGGGAGCCGGAGCCGGAGCTCCCGGGCTGGGGGTGGCCAAACGGGAGCCGCGGAGCTCCCGGGCTGGGGGTGGCCAAACGGGGAGCCGGAGCGGAGCTCACGGGCTGGGGGTGGCCAAACCGGGGAGCCGGAGCGGAGCTCACGGGCTGGGGGTGGCCAAACGGGGAGCCGGGGAGCTCACGGGCTGGGGGTGGCCAACCGGGGAGCCGGAGCGGAGCTCACGGGCTGGGGGTGGCCAAACCGGGGAGCCGGAGCGGAGCTCCCGGGCTGGGGGTGGCCAACCGGGGAGCCGGAGGAGCTCACGGGCTGGGGGTGGCCAACCGGGGAGCCGGGGCTCACGGGCTGGGGGTGGCCAACCGGGGAGCCGGAGCGGAGCTCACGGGCTGGGGGTGGCCAACCGGGGAGCCGGGGCTCACGGGCTGGGGGTGGCCAACCGGGGAGCCGGGGCTCACGGGCTGGGGGTGGCCAACCGGGGAGCCCGGGGCTCACGGGCTGGGGGTGGCCAACCGGGGAGCCGGGGCTCACGGGCTGGGGGTGGCCAACCGGGGAGCCGGGGCTCACGGGCTGGGGGTGGCCAACCGGGGAGCCGGGGCTCACGGGCTGGGGGTGGCCAACCGGGGAGCCGGGGCTCACGGGCTGGGGGTGGCCAACCGGGGAGCCGGGGCTCACGGGCTGGGGGTGGCCAACCGGGGAGCCGGGGCTCACGGGCTGGGGGTGGCCAACCGGGGAGCCGGGGCTCACGGGCTGGGGGTGGCCAACCGGGGAGCCGGGGCTCACGGGCTGGGGGTGGCCAACCGGGGAGCCGGGGCTCACGGGCTGGGGGTGGCCAACCGGGGAGCCGGGGCTCACGGGCTGGGGGTGGCCAACCGGGGAGCCGGGGCTCAGGGGCTGTGAGAACCCCTGTAAAGCCCATCCTGGTAATGCCTGAACCACAGGCTTCTTCATATACCATAGTGTCCATTCTCCTGGGACAGTGACAGTAAGTAAATTTGTCAGCAACCTTTATCATTTTTAGTCTTTCCTGGGGCTGATGCTCTAAGGAAGAGTCCCCGTCTTTTCCTGTCACAGTATAAGCTGGGGATAGTTCTTTGAAGCAGCAAGTGTTTAGGTCTTCACAGAAGGTAGCTTTTACTTACAGAACATGTCCCTTCACAGAGGCAGCTCTCTAGAATGAGGTTTTTAGAATTGAAGAATGGTGCTGCCCCCTTCTCTTCCTGCATGGTGTGTGTAACCGGCATTCCCTTGTGTCCCTCTTCATCCTGTAGGATCACCGTCTTCCACAATGGCTCCCTTCTGATCAGTTCTGTTGGTGTGCGTAATACCGGCACCTATCGCTGTGTGGGGACAGGACAACGGGGCAAGCAGCTCACTCTGCAAGCAAAACTTAGCCTGGCCAGTAAGATGAATTCCAAAGATGAGACGCTGTAATCTTCTCTCCAGTCAATTTAAACAAGGAGTATAATGACACTGCTTTCTTCCTGCAGAAATCGACGATATGCGCCCCTTGTCTCCCCGTATTCTCACTGCAGGCACAATGCATCACATCATCTGCAGGCAGCCAGATGGACTACCGACGCCTACTATGTGGTGGACGAGGAATGGGCAACGTATTCCGGAGGAGGGGAGGGTGTACCAGATTAGGCAGGAATTGGTTTTCAGCCCCATAATGGAGGAGGATACTGGGATGTACACATGCCACGCTGCAAACAAGGCAGGCGAGAGACAACAGGATCTGGAAATCACTGTGGCGAGTACGTAGTATCTGGTGGTTACAGTTCAACCATTTCTAGGCAACACCAACATCGTTCTGTACCAGTCTCCTAGCAGCACCAACAGCCCTCGTCTGTCTCCTGGCAGGATCAACGCAGTTCCTCGCCTTGCACCTGCCTCCCGGCAGCTCCAACCCAGTTCCTCGCCCTCCGCAGTCCCCCGCCCCCGCACCTGCCTCCCGGCAGCGTCCACGCAGTCCCTCGCCCTCACATCTGCTTCCCGGCAGCGCCCATGCAGTCGCTCGCACCTGCCACCTGCCTTCCGGCAGCGCCCACTCAATCCCTCGCCCCCGCAGCTTCCTCCTGGCAGCACCCACACAATCCCTCGCCCATGCACCTGCCTCTCGGCAGCGCCCACACAGTCCCTCGCCCCCGCACCTGCCTCCTGGCAGTGCCCACACAGTCCCTCGCCCCCACACCTGCCTCCCGGTAGCGCCCACACAATCCCTTGCCCCCCGCACCTGCCTCCCGCGCCTGCCTCCCGGCAGCACCCACTCAATCCCTTACCCCCGCAGCTTCCTCCTGGCAGCGCCCACACAGTCCCTCGACCCCGCACCTGCCTCCCGTCAGAGCCCACACAGTCCCTCGCCCCTGCCTCCCGGCAGTGACCACTCAGTCCCTTGCTCTGCAGCTTCCTCCTGGCAGCACCCACACAGTCCCTTGCCCCCGCACCAGCCTCCCGGCAGCCCCCGTACAGTCCCTCGCCCCCGCACCAGCCTCCCGGCAGCCCCCGTACAGTCCCTCGCACCGGCCACCCGGCAGCCCCTGTACAGTCCCTCGCCCCCGCACCTGCCTCCCAGGAGCACCCACACAGTGCCTCGCCCCCGCACCTGCCTCCCGGCAGCGCCCACACAGTGCCTCGCCCCCGCACCTGCCTCCCGGCAGCGCCCACACAGTCCCTCACCCCCGCACCTGCCTCTACTCCTATTGGAAACTGGACTTAATGGTTTTCTGATGTCTTTGCAGCATTTCCTGTGTGGGTTGAGAAGCCACAGGACACGGGAATGGATGAAGGGAAACCTGGATTCCTACACTGCCTCAGTACAGCGTCTCTGGAGCCGAGCGCCACCTGGTATCGCAATGCAATTCTCCTTTCTTCGGTCAGTGAGTGTTGATCTGGGATTGGGCATCAGTCTGATTCTGTCTGCCCTGTACTTACCTCCCCTTCTTTTTCACAGGATTCCCGATTCCATATCTTTGAGAATGGAACACTAAAAATCCTGAATGTGGAAGTGTATGATGGAACTGTGTACAAGTGTGTGAGCAGCACGCCGGCTGGAAGCATTGAAGCCTCTGCGCGAGTCATTGTACAAGGTGAGTGTGCCAGCATTCTTGGGTATGTTATAGAAAGGGAGCTCTGGATCCAGTGTTGGCATCAAAGAGTGGAGCTCATGTTCTGGAGCCCAAACAATCCTGGTTAGGCAGCTCCTCAACATAAAGTGCCTCAAGAAAGATCCAGGAGTTATAAGAAACAAGAGCTTCACACCAGTGATTTTTAGAGTCCAGAAATGCCTATTTTCCCAATCGTACATTATAGCGCACAGGAGATCACACATTCATGACTACTTGGATTGGGCTACCACCTTCAGGTGAACAGACGTTGGCCAAAAAAACAGCAGGAATTTCCAGTCCAGGCAAAACCCCTCCCAGGTCAGCTAAGCCTCTGTTTTTTAGCTAGTGTCCTTAGGTGATGTCTCATTCAGATCTCGTTTCATGGGCTGTAATCCCCTATAAATGGCCTATTCTGACACCCCTGTTGAGGGAAGGAAAAGCTTCAACCGGATCGGTTGCCTCCAGCCAGAAGGCCAAAAGGGACTTCACTTGAACCCCTCATGGACTTCACTTGAACCCCTCATGTAAGAGGACGGCCTTGGCAGAGCACCAATCTCCAGGGTACAATGTATCCGGTGAGCTCATTGGCAGGGTGCTTTACCGATCCAGGGCAGAGAACCTCTTGGAGAAGTGTTGAGTTCCTGAAGGTCACGAGATGTAAAAAAATTGGGTCTTCTGGCCCTACAACCTGAAATAGCGAGTGCCTGTGTGGTGGAGCAAAGTGGCTGTTTTTCCGAAGAGTGTTCCCTGTGTATTGGGGCAGCACTGGCTTATTTCAGCATGTGGAGCATGTCTTTATTAGCTACACTGTATTTACAGGATAAAACGGCTTGCGCGTTTTGGCCATGTGGCCTTAGTCAAACGGGTAAGCTGTTTTATCCTGTAAATACCCTGTATTTGGATGTCTCGAGTCGTCTGCTGCATATTGTCCTCATTCTCATATGAGTGAGTGGGAGACTGAGAGCCTGAGCACCGAATCCTCAACCCCTTATTGGGATTTATCGGGAATCCGGACTGAACTTTGCTTTCCTTTTGTTGTATACTTAGCCCAGTGAACCTGGTTTCAATGAACTACAGTTTTGTCGATCTAGTTTCCTCCTGTTGGATTCTTGGTCTACTTTTGTTTCCTAAACGGAGAAGTACAGTCAAATCTTGTTTGGCTGTACTTCTGTGGATCGTTCTGCAACACCTGTGACCCAGGTGATGTCACAGAGGTCCAGGCTGGGGCAAGATCGCGACAGTATGGTCAGGATCCTCCCACAACCCTTTCTCAGCCTCTAAGTGAGCCGCTGAGAGCCTGAGCCAGCCGCTTCCAACCCCTCCACAGTCCAGTGAACGCGTGGGGGGGGGCTGGGGCGCAGAGCAGAGAGCTGCTGACTGACCATCACCAGGTCTCTGCTCATGGAGCACTGAGAATCGAGCGACCAGCGGTCTTTGAATGCGTTTCTCAGTCTTAGAGCCGACCGGGGGCCGTTGCTGCATTCACCTAGATGAGTATGATTCTTATAGAAAAAAATAATAAAATCCCCGACTTACTTTTAAGCATGCCTTCTCTGTCTTGGTCTGCAAAACCAGGTTGGTCCTCTGGGCCTCCCTTTTGGTTATGGCAGCTCCACTGTCTTACATCTGTCTGGTATTGGTGTTAGCCCTTTGGGTTGTCTCTAATACCCATTTTACACTGAGGCACTTTTCAGGCATTTTAGCGCTAAAAATAACGCCTGAAAAGCTCCACTCATGCCTCCCCAGTGTGAAAGCCCGAGTGCTTTCACACTGGGGCG
Organism: Lithobates septentrionalis; assembly: GCA_037952835.1. Lineage (NCBI taxonomy): Eukaryota > Metazoa > Chordata > Amphibia > Anura > Ranidae > Lithobates > Lithobates septentrionalis. The sequence continues at coordinate 21,012 of JBBDGP010005422.1, forward strand.
GTGCGCTTGCAGGACGGGAAAAAAAGTCCTGCAAGCAGCATCTTTGGGGCGGTTTGGGAGCGGTGTATTCACCGCTCCCAAAACGCCCTGCCCATTGAAATGAAAAGTGCCCCGCTAGTGTTCAAAAAGCGTTGCTAAAATGCCAATAAAGAGCCGCTAAAACTAGCGTCACTTTACCGCTAACGCACCCCCGCACCAGTGTGAAAGTAGCCTTAAACATGGACAGCTCCCAGTATTGGCCTTTGGCTCGTCAGTGGCTGTTGCCCACCCTCCAGTTAGACTGCATTTGTTTGGACTCTTTCTGAAGTCCTGTGTCCCTCAAAGGAAAATGGGAGAAAATAATATATTTTTACCTACTGTAAAATCTGTCCATTTGAAGGGCACAGGTCCTGCCTCTCTGTTTTTTTTTTTGTTTTTATTCGTCCTATGAACTGCTTGCCCGTGAAACAGACAGGCTGGTTAGGAAAAGGGGTTTTACAGGGCTTGACTTATGACCTTTCTGTCTGCCAGTGTTCCAACCTCCTGCCGACAGCAGTATAACCTGACTGTTTATGAATTCCTGTGTCCCTCAGGGAAATCGAAGAAAGATTTTATTGTTATTATAAAATCCTTCTTTTTATCATAGAAATCTAGGGGTTGTAATGTCCGTCATCAGGGTTCAAATTGTGTATTGGGATGCAAATGGTGGATTAGTCCCCTTTCACACGATCGGACCGCTCAGGTCCGCCTGTCAGTTTTGACGGCGGACCGTTAAGGTCCGCCTGTCAGTTTTGACGGCGGACCGTTAAGGTCCGCCTGTCAGTTTTGACGGCGGACCGTTTAGGTCCGCCTGTCAGTTTTGACGGCGGACCGTTCAGGTCCGCCTGTCAGTTTTGACGGCGGACCGTTCAGGTCCGCCTGTCAGTTTTGACGGCGGACCGTTCAGGTCCGCCTGTCAGTTTTGACGCCGGACCGTTCAGGTCCGCCTGTCAGTTTTGACGCCGGACCGTTCAGGTCCGCCTGTCAGTTTTGACAGGCGGACCTGAACGGGCGCTCCATGTTAGCCTATGGAGCGACGGATGTCAGCGGAGACATGTCCGCTGACATCCGACCCCGTCCGATCCGCTAAAAGCAGACAGATGGCCCCACGTCCAGGTCCGTCGCTGGCGGATCGGGTGAGATCTGATGAAAACGGACATGCTGTCCGTTTTCATCCGATCCCTCCATAGGCGGCAGCGGCGCCTGACAAGCCCCTCCCCACTCAGTGTGCAGAGAGGGACCTGTCATCCGCCGGCTCAGCGGAGATCAACGGACTGATCTCCCGCTGAGGCGACGGACCGAGGCGGGCTCCGTGGAAACGGAGTCCGCCTCGTGTGAAAGAGGGCATAGGTTCAAGTGTAAATTTGCTCTTCTGCAGCAAAATTCAGCATATTGTTACTGAAAAAAAAAAAAAAGAACTTTCTACTATTTTCATCTCCGCCTTCACTTTAATCCCTGATGAAGGGGGATCTTTACAACCTCCGGAATGTGGTGGCCGGTTTTACACAGGACTCTAAAACCATAGGTTTGTCTCTCCTGTTTATATTATATAGCAAGGCTGGCTTGTTAGAGGTCTATGGACCTGATTTGGATTTTGTTGCTTTATTGCAGAGAACCTGAAGTTCACACCTCCCCCTCAGTCTCAGTGCTTGGAGCTGGATAAAGAGGGGACCGTCCAATGTTCTGCAACGGGGCGCGAGAAACCTACAATCCACTGGGTGAAGGCAGGTGAGTGCAGCTCCACGTCAGTCTCAACTTTGCTGGCAGGCGGAATATATTTGCCTTTTTGTTTTTCTCTGTGGCCACTGACACAAGTCTGATTCTCTTCTGGCAGATGGAAGTAGCTTACCCCCTCATGTGGGTTCTGAGGCCGGTCTTCTGCGCTTTCACCATGTCGCCCGTACTGATGCTGGAAATTACACCTGCATTGCTTCTAACAGCCAGCAGGGGGAGATAAAAACCACAATTCACCTCTCTGTGGCAGGTAAGTGCTCGTTTTTGGGAGGAAGACTATAGTTTGGTTGATGACGGTGACATTTTATCATGAATGGGATTATAATAAATCAAAAAAACAAAAAAAAAGAGCGACAATTTTGAAAAAAAAACACAATATTTTGTACTTTTTGCTATAATAGCCCCATTTTTTTTAAAAAAAAGCTAATTTTTGTCTGTTTAGGCCGATATGTATTCTTCTACATATTTTTGGTAATAAAAAATCGCAATAAGCGTATATTGATTGGTTTGCGCAAAAGTTATAGCATCTTCAAAATAGGGGATAGATTTATGGCATTTTTATTATTATTATTTTTTATTTTATTTTTTACTAGTAATGGCGGAGATCTGCGGATTTTATTGAGACTGCGACATTATGGCGGACACATCGGAAACTTTTGACACATTTTTGGGTCGATTGACAATTATACAGCGATCTGTGCTGAAAAAAAAAATGCACAGATCACTGTATAAATGTCACTGGCAGGGAAGGGATTAACACTAGGGGGCGATCAAGGGGTTAACTGTGTTCCCTGTGTGTGTGTGTTCTAACTGTGGGGGAGGGGACTGACTATAGGAGATGAGAGATGGTGGTTCCCAGCTCATAGGAACTCATCATCTCTCCTCTCAGAACTGGTATGTGTGTGTTTATACACACACACGTCCCTGTTCTGACTCTCGTGTCCGGCGGACATCGCGACCGCCGGTCACGAGCATCAGCACACCCCCCCCCCCCCGCTGTGCAAAGTGAGTGATAGAGTTCCCTGGTGGCTTTGCTGTATCAATCCATCTCATCAATCAACTATCTATGAGTTGATGGTATATACTCCCTGGATGGGTATTAGCTGCAGGCTTATAACAGCTTGCTTTCCGGGAAGCACGCACTTTATGTGGTGGAGGTGCACGGATTTATGGTGGTGTTTTGGAGTCAATTCAAGAGTTCATTCACTAATTTTTTTTATTCTATGGACTATTTTTTTATTTATATATCTTTTTCACTTTTTGGTGTGTTTGAAGTAATTTCAGATCTACCATATATTATGTGTGTGTGTATTTATGTATATGTATGTATGTGTGTGTGTGTGTGTGTGTGTATGTGTATGTGTGTGTATATATATATATATATATATATATATATATATATATATAATTACAATGTAGTGAAGCAGTTAGAACTCCTGCCCTGCAGGTTAGCCAGCTTCCATCCAAAGGTGGACGTGGTGCTTGTCTGGGTGTAACTGTACTGGTCACTTGTAAGCTTCCTTAGGACAAAAATGACTTCTATATAATTGTGTAGATTATAGGCATTTTTTTTTTTTTTCTTTTCTTGGCAGTCATGTTAGCAAAAGCTTTTCTTGTGGCAGACATGTTGGTGGAGACTGTCTAGAATAGATAGAGGATGCTTCTTTTAACCAGACCCAGACGTTCAGTATTGTGGCTCGCTTCCCAGAAGCAGTGTTAGGCTTCGTGTACACGGGACGATTTAACTTCACAGATAATAAGCCACGTTTAAAATGTCACATTTGCCACATTTGGGTTTTAAAAAAAAAAGTTATTTATTTTCTCCAAAATGGCCAAAAATGAAAAACGACTGTAAACGAAAGGCGGCTAAATGCGAGTTGCGTCGTTTAGAAGCATTTGGCGCTTGAAATGCCTCTAAACTCAGCTTTTGAACCCATTTTTTTTGCGTTCTAAAAAAAGCCTCTAAACTTAACTGCCTAGAAAGGACTATAAACAACCCTGTGTACATGTACGGATAAGATAACATAGAGGAGAGTTCAGGGGCAGTTGGAAAAAAATGCCCAAATGTTCCTAAACATCCGTTTACCAGCAGCAGTGTACATGAGACCTTAGAGTAGTAATGAGCCAACACGTCTGTGTGTATGTGTGCAGCTTGTGCTGCCCTCCCAGGGCGGTGCATGTTCTGTGCCGAATGTCAGGTGTGTCTCTCTAAGTTCTGTCCGATGCTGAATCATCTCTGATTCTTCTAAGTGTCTGGTTGGAATGCTTGAAATCACTTCTTCTTTCTTTTATTTTTTCTTCTTCTTCCTTTCTTCTTCCTTTCTTCTCCTTCTTTCTTCCTCCTCCTCCATCGCGCTTAAGCCTAACACTGGAGAATTGTCACTTGCCCTCTGCTATGCAGAACACCTCTAATGCTCAGCACAGTCTATGGGTATGTATATCTGCACGGGCATAGTGTAGTTGAATAGCCAAGTGATTTATGAGTGCCCAGACAAACGACACTGCGTGAAAGTGCTCAAAGAAGTGCAATTCCCACATGTAATCACGCCTCTTACCAGAAGTGTAAGATCTCAAATTTTAGAGATCTAACTCATTCCAAAACCATAGCCACCAATAATTCTCCACAGATTTAGCAACTCAGGAATGATGCCTTCACACGAAAGGTCCCAGCTCTGTTGATACCCCAGGATGTCGGCTGACTTTAAATGAAACGTACGAATGCTGAATCTCCATTAAACTCATGCATTTGAGTGCAAGATAGAAGAGACATCATAGTGCAGTATGATAAAGCCACAATTTATTCGAAAAAGTATTGCACTTGCATGTCAGAAGTTATAAAAAGCAGTACAAACAAGTGACAGACACGGCCACGGTTCTTGCCAGCAGACGCATGCGTGATGACGTCGCAGTTGTGACTCTACCCGACCTAATAAAGCAGTGTCTAATACAGTTGTTGACACACACACACACACACATATGTATAAAAAAATCTCCTTGCTCGTGCATATTTGATTGTATAAAATGTAGAAATATTTGTGAATGAGCCATTGGAATTTGGGAGAAGAATTGACGTTTGCCCCAATAAGATAAGCTAACAGGAGAGGTGAACACCACATCCCTCCCCTTTCCTTCCTCCATAGTCCTTTAGGCAAAGTTTTGGGACTTGGCTACAGAAACGCAGGTCCTTTCTTTTCAGAGCTGAAGGACATGGTGGTTTCTGCATGAAGATTTACAAACTGAATAGAAGTTGGCCTGGGAGATGATTAGATAGGTTGGGTCATTTTTTGGTGTCCCTCCCCACTCATATCTATGTTTTAGTTTGGTGATCAGGCTGTAATTGTGTCTCTGGATGGTGGTGCTATTTAACCAATTTCTTCTGTAGTCTACATCAGCTTCCGAATCATTCCGGAGAACACCACAGTCTACCAGGGAAACACTGCGATTCTGCACTGCCAGGCCACTGCTGACCCTGTGCCGCAAATTCATTGGCGAGGACGTGAGGGCTTGTTAGATAACACCAAACCAAATCAGAGGTGAGTGAGACAGTCTAGAGGGGGGGGAGGGGGTCCGAACTTTTGACTCTCCTGGGCCACATTGGAAAAGGAATTGCAGCTATTCTTCTCGCAATTCAAAATTGTAAAGTGTAAATGGGGCCTAAGACTGATGAGTAGAAAAGGTCAGTCAGATGGTCAAATTTCAACCATGTCCTATGTTACCATTCTTGTAAGACCTTTGGTCACAGTGTTTCTCATTTGGCAATCCCTTTTTGTTCCTTGTGACTAAGGAATCTAAATCTGGTTCTCTCGTCACTTTGCAAACCACCATAGAACCCAATAGAGATATTCCTGTGTCCACTCTTAATCAGTTGATTTTGTGGCCATTACATTTGCAAAGTTGGTAGGCAGCCATTCCTTTAAAGAATATTTTGTAAGCTTTCATAAGGGTAAGGTGGTGTTGAGGCTCGAAACTCCCTTTCTACCTAAGGTAGTTTCGGCTTTTCAGCTCTATCGGGACACCACGCTGTACGGCTCCAATTCATCGGAAGGCAGTTTCGCTCCGTTGGCAGGATGTAATTTAGCCTTCTCAGCCATTTAATTTAGTTTCTCAGCCACTGCTTTGCTATAGGTAGACTGACTTATTTTGGATGGTCCCTAAAAGCATGCACCATCTCTAGGTGGCTTAGGTAGACCATTTTTTTAAGCTTATGGTCTGGGTTTCTGGGTAAGGGTTCTTCCCTTACTTTTTAAGACACTCCAGCTACGTTTACCCAGATATGCAAAGCTGCCACCTGGTCTTTTGTCCACACTCCCAAGTTTTTTAAATGCAGCTAGTCCCCAGTTCATTTTTTTTTGCAGCTGCCCACCTCTCAGTTGGGCTGCTTTTAAGTGTCCCAACAATTTTGACTTCCTGTGTTCCTCAATGGACAAGAACAAAATAGGATTTTTGTACTCTGTGTAAAATCCTTTTTTTCTTCTCTACCCAACATAGCGACTAACAATCTTTTGTCCATCTCTGTGCAGGATTCAGGTCATGCCAAATGGCTCTCTTGTTGTATATCATGTGTCCAGCGAGGACTCTGGGAAATACACTTGTATTGCCGGCAACGCTTGTAACATCATCCACCGGGATACCTTCCTGTATGTTGTAGGTGAGTTTGGTTCACTTCACTGTGGAGCCCCAACTATTTGTGCTAAAGGAAAGCTGAGTGGTGGCACTGTATTGTATTATCTGTGTGGGAAATAATTTTTAAAAAGGCTTATATAGTCACCCGCGTAAAGTTACCACTTGCCGACCGCATAACATGTACAGCGGCAAGGCAGCTCTGCTGCGACAGATTTAGAGCCACTTTAATAACCTGTTTCCCCCCCCCCCCAAATTAAGCCCTACCGATAAAATAAGATTTAGCGTGATTTTCAGTGATGGCTGCAATATAAGCCCTACCCTGAAAATAAGCCCTACTTAACGACCGACCACTGTATATATACGTCATTTTTTTAAAGATTGATATCTCGGTAACGGCAGCAGCTGCAGCCACAACCGAGGTATCCATCTTTAGGGCCGGCGTTTCTGTACACGATAATGGTGGTCTCTGCGGCGGGTTCGTCACGAGATCACCGTTATCGGCGGCGGGAGAGGTGCCACCCCCCCTCCCGCCGCTCTCCCGCGCCCTCCGCCGCTCACCGGAGCCGTCGGTAGTGGCGGAGGAGATCGGGACCTGTCACTGCTGAGGTATAGAGACGAGTGAGGCCAAGATGGTGCCCACCCGTCTCTATACCATAGGACGGCCGGAGAGACGTCATTACGTCGGCTCCGCCCACTTCTCTTTAAAGGCACAATTTTTTTTGTGTCATTTTTTTAAACGACTTTTTTTTTTTTGCATTTCAGTCTAAATATGAGATCTGAGGACTTTTTGACCCCAGATCTCATATTTAAGAGGACCTGTCATGCTTTTTTCTATTACAAGGGATGTTTACATTCCTTGTAATAGAAATAAAAGTGATCCAAATTTTTATTTTTTTTTAAAACAGTGAAAAAATAAAGTAAAATAAATAATAAAAAAAAAATTTTAAAGCGCCCTGTCCCGACGAGCTCGCGCGCAGAAGCGAACGCATACGTGAGTAGTGCCCGCATATGAAAACGGTGGTCAAACCACACATGTGAGATATCGCCGCGACCGGTAGAGCGGGAGCAATAATTCTAGCCCTAGACCTCCTCTGTAACGCAAAACATGCAACCTGTAGAATTTTTTAAACGTCGCCTATGGAGATTTTTAAGGGTAAAAGTTTGACGCTATTCCACGAGCGGACGCAATTTTGAAGCGTGACATGTTGGGTATCAATTTACTTGGCGTAACATTTATCTTTCACAATATTAAAAAAAAATTGGGCTTACTTTACTGTTGTCTTATTTTTTTATTCAAAAAAGTGAATATTTTTCCTAAAAAAGTGCGCTTATAAGACCACTGCGCAAATACGGTGCGAAAAAAAAGTATTGCAATGACCGCCATTTTATTCTCTAGGGTGTTAGAAAAAAAGCAATATATAATGTTTGGGGGTTCTAAGTAATTTTCTAGCAAAAAAAAACAGTTTTAAACATGTAAACACCTAAAATCCAAAACGAGGCTGGTCCTTAAGTGGTTAACCACTTACGGACCGCCCACCGTCATACGGCGGTACTTTGAAGTGGAATATCGTTGGTATGGCAGCAGCTAGCTGCCATAACCCTGGTATCCACTTCTTCAGCGGGCGGTCCGCTTTCAGATAAAAGTGGTCTCTGCGGCGGATTCGCCACAAGATCACTTTTATCGCTTACGGAAGCCGCCAGTGGAGGCGATCGCGTCCTCTTCTGTGTTCGTTATGGAGTGAGGGGAAGATGGCCCCTGCTCGGCTCCATACAGTTGCAGGGCGGAAGCGACGTCAAAACGTCACTTCCGCCCATAGTTCTTTACAGGGACTTTTTTTTGTTATCTTAATTTTTTTTCAAATGACTTTTTTCTTTTCTTTTTTTTTTTTTGCATTTTAGTATAAATATGAGATCTGAAGTCTTTGACCCCAGATCTCATATTTAAGAGGTCCTGTCATTCTTTTTTTTCTATTACAAGTGATGTTTACATTTTTTTTTTTTTTTTTTTTTTTTTTTTTTTTTTTATATAGAAGAACAGTTTAAAAATAAAAAGTAAAAAAAAAAAAAAAAAAAGAACGCGCCCCGTCCCCCCGAGCTTGCTTGCAGAAGCGAACGTATATGTCAGTAGCGCCCGCATATGAAAACGGTGTTCAAACCACACATGTGCGGTATCGCCGCGATCGCTCGAGCGAGAGCAATAAATCTAGCCCTAGATCTCCTCTGTAACTCAAAACATGCAACCTGTAGATTTTTTTTAAACGTCGCATTTGGAGATTTTTAAGGATAAAAGTTTGTCGCCATTCCACGAGCGGATGCAATTTTGTAGCGTGACATGTTTGGTATCAATTTACTCTGCGTAACATTATTTTCATAGTTTCATAGTAACATTTCACAGTATAAAAAAAATTGGGCTAACTTTACTGTTTTATATTTTAATTCAAAAAAGTGTATTTTTCTGGGGAAAAAAAAAAGTGCGCTTGTAAGACCGGCTGCGCTAATACAGTGTGACAAAGTATTGCAACGACCGCCATTTTACTCTCTAGGGTGTTAGAAAAAAATATATAATGTTTGGGGGTTCTAAGTACTGTAATTTTCTAGCAAAAAAAATGGGCCGGTCTTAAAGTGGTTAAAGTCCTTTTGTAAAAAGGTTATATAATGTGCAGTGAGTCTCCTTGTGTAACTTTAGTATGGAAAATACCTTATTTACAGTACTGCTGGGCACTCACGTGACCCGCCGGAGATCTCCACTCCCCCCCCCCCCCAGCTCTACCCCCCACCCCCCAGGCTGACAGCGGCCCCTCCCTCTGCAGTGCCCTGAGTGGGGCTGATGTCAGCTGGGATCTCGGCTCCTCCCTCTGCAGTATTCGGAGCGGGGAAGAAGAGCTTTGGCGGATCACGTGAGCGCCCAGCGGCCCTGTAAATGAGGGATTTTCCACAATAAAGTTACAAAAGGAGACACACTGCACATTATATTTTCTTTTTACAGAAGTGATTACATAATTTTACAAGGACTTTAACCAAGGTTTTGGGATTACAGAATTTCATAATGTTGACTCCTCTGCTGACAGGGGGGCAAAGGAACTTTAAAAAAAAAAAAAACATTTTATTGTTTTATTCCAGCTTTTTTTTTTTAGAACATAGAGAGGGGTAAATGACACCACACAAGCACTGTGCTGTCTATCATGCGTTAAAGGATCAGTATATATATATCATTTTTTTTTTTTTCCCCAGAAGATGATGACAGGACTATATTTGAATAAATGTAGATTATTGTACATATCGTAAATAAGACATCCCCTGAAAATAAGCCCTAGTGGGTTTTATGTAGCCAAATTTTGGTATAAGACCCAGGCTTATTTTTGGGGAAATACACACTATATATATATATATATATATATATATATATATATATATATATATATATATATATATATATATATATATATATATATATATATATATATATATATATTATTATATTAAGGTAAATGTATATCAAGCAACTAATAAGTCACAGGAAGCTATGGTGAGAACGACTCAACTGTGATCAAATTTCAACAATATATCCAAAGAACCTTCATATAAAAGGATTAGGTATTATGTGCCGTGTAAGTAGTCACATAATGCTTCACCATTCATAAACTGAGTCAACAAATGTAACACAAGTCTGAGCAAGCCGATGTACTCGGTCCCAGCAGCTTGGTTGCAGCAGGCAAAGACGCAGCCATACAAGTGTATCCCAGCAAGTTGATTATGAAGCAGTTCTCTACTGTATAAGTATAATAATTTTATGCCTAACCGTTCATGAATTGATGAGGCAGCAGCTGTATCTCCCATATTGGCACGCTGATATACTCTTTGCATACTCTGTGTATTGCCTGGCTGAGATTTGTGATACTTCTGCTGATTCATACTCTTGGTGCTGCATCAATCTGTTGGAACTTTTATTATACTTTTCTGGCTACAGATTGGCTTCACCCATTTCTACAACATTCCTGACTAGAAATTTCTGGAAATTTTGAAGCTTGGGGAAAAAAAAAAACATATTTTTTTTTTCCCCGTTCTTTTTGGGGGGAAAAACTGAAATTTTCGGATTAATTGAAAAAAATGCTACATTAGCACTTTTTTGTCTTTTTAAGATTGAAAGTCATTCTGTTACTTTAGGAACATAAAATATGACTATGGACAATTTGACTTGGCATTAAAATTAACTAGCATATTAAAAATATAGTGTAGCCAAACAATTATCACAAACAGAATTTACTTTTTTTTATAATATGTATTTGTAACAAAGGGAGCAACAAATCTCCTGAACTGCTTACTAGTTTATGTGGAACAGCCAAAAAGCCTCCACAAAACAATTTTCAAAACCAAAAGTAACAATTTTTCATATTTCCTCTCCATAGTATTAAATAAAAATAAAAACCCCATTCTCATAAAAAGAATTGAAGGTGGGGGAAGTGTTAAGAAGAGAGTGGGACTAAGTTTCAATCATTTTCTGAGCTGAAATTGTCAGTATCCGACTCTCTGCTTCTGCAGCTACTCTTTTTTTTGATTTTTTTGTCCGTCATCACAATTAGAAACTTCTAAAAAGTTAAGGTTTGACCGGACCGGTTCTTGTTACAATAGCAGCACAGCACCTCCCAAAGGAAGAAATGCATACTGTTCTTGCATTGGAGGGTTCAGTTTGTTACCTAGGACTTGCTTGTCCTCACTGCACAGAAATTGGAATAATCTGATATCATACTTTTTTTTTTTTTTTTTTTTTTTTTTTTTTTTTTTTTTTTAGAAATGATTTGGAAAATATTTGAACACCCTGTCTTAAAATATTTTATTCATCATGTTAAAATAAAATATGCCACAATATTTTTTCTTCTTTTTTCAATTTTTCCAATTTTTTGGAAAAAACAAAAAAGCCTTCAGAAAAAAACCGGAAAAAAACACATTTTTTTTCAAAATTTTTCCGTTTTTTTTTTTTTTTCCGGGCCCTCACATCTCTATTCCTGACCTGGGCCATTATCAGCCATTTGTTTTAACCACTTCCCAACCGCCGCACGACGATGTACGTCCTAAGTTTGAACGGGGATATCGTTGTTATGGCAGCAGCTAGCTGCCATAACCCCGGTATCCCCGTTTTCGCGCGGCGGCCGGCTTTCAGATAAAAGTGGTCCCTGCGGCGGATTCACCGCGAGATCACTTTTACCCCCCTCCCGCCGCGATCCGGTGCCCTCCGCCGCTTACCGGAGCCGCCGGTAGAGGCGGAGGCGATCGCGTCCTGCTCTCTGGTGTGTCTGGAGACGAGTGAGGCCAAGATGGCGCTCACTCGTCTCCATGACACTGCTGGGCGGAAGCGACGTCAAAACGTCACTTCCGTCCACGCCTCTTAAAGGCATATTTTTTCAAATGTCATTTTTCTAAATGACTTTTTTTTTTTTTTTTTTATTGCATTTTAGTGTCTTTTTGACCCCCCATCTCATATTTAAGAGGTCCTGTCATGCTTTTTTCTATTACAAGGGATGTTTACATTCCTTGTAATAGGAATAAAAGTGACACAATTTTTTTTTTTTTAAAAAATGTAAAAATAAATAAAATATTGTAAAATAATAAAAATAAAAAAAAAAATTTTTAAAACCCCCCTGTCCCGACGAGCTCGCACGCAGAAGCGAACGCATACGCGAGTAGCGCCCGCATATGAAAACGGTGGTCAAACCACACATGTGAGGTATCACAGCGACCGGTAGAGCGAGAGCAATAATTGTAGCCCTAGACCTCCTCTGTAGCGCAAAATATGCAACCTGTAGAATTTTTTAAACGTCGCCTATGGAGATTTTTGAGGGTAAAAATTTGACGCCATTCCACGAGCGGGCGCAATTTTCAAGCATGACATGTTGGGTATCAATCTACTTGGCGTAACATATTTCACAATATAAAAAAAAATTGGGATAACTTTACTGTTGTCTTATTTTTTTATTCATAAAAGTGATTTTTTTCCAAAAAAAGTGCGCTTTTAAGACCGCTGCGCAAATACGGTGCAAAAAAAAGTATTGCAATGACCGCCATTGTATTCTCTAGGGTGTTAGAAGAAAAACCATATATAATGTTTGGGGGTTCTAAGTAATTTTCTAGCAGAAAAACCTGTTTTTAAACATGTAAACACCTAAAATCCAAAACGAGGCTGGTCCTTAAGTGGTTAAAGATTCTTTCAAAAACACTTTACATAGTTCATTTGGGCCAAGCTGTTCCTCACTAACCTGTTGGGGCCGCTGGATATGCGATATAAACTGTATGTAGCTGCGGTCACCTACAGCATGATGCACTGTGTTTTCCGGTTGGGAGCCGAGACTTCCTGTCTCGTACCCGGGAACACTGAGCAGTCTACAGCAGCAGCGCTCAGCCACTCAGAGCAAGCGATGTATTTTATCAATGAGTACAAAAGCTTCCTCTGATTGGCTCAGAGTCAGAGAGGCGGGCTGATGTCACAACCATTGACTTGGCCAATCATAGGAAGCTTTGCATTCAATGATAGAATACACCACTTCCTTGTTTGCACATTCAGCTGCCCCACAGGTTAGTGAGGGACATAGTTCATGTGGGCCATCTTGGCCTACATGAACTATGTAAAGTGTTTTGAAAGATGGAGTTCTTCTTAAAGCATAGGTTTTTTTTTTTTTTTTTCTGTTGCTTCAACATATGTCTGTTTTTGGCACACATCTATTTGCATGTGAGCAATCTATTACCCATCAAGCCACTGGAATACAAAATCTTGCTCTCTACAATCTTAAAGTATAACTAAAGGAAAAACGTTTTTGTTTTTAGTTTTTGATGGAGTGGACGGGCATTAGAACCTCTGTCAGTTTTTATTGCTGTCTGTGCCCCCATTAAGTCTGTGTTCACACAGACTTCCCCGCTTGCAATTCGCATGACTGGATATTGTGACCGGCTCTCAATGGAGCTGGTTCACACATCTCCAGGGTGGCTGGGGAGCGGCTTGCAGAAGGGTCCTGTGCATCTTTGGCTCAATTTCAGGGCTGCATTCAGGAAAAATTCAGCCCTGATTCGCCCCTGAAAATGAGAACAGGGACGCACCGGACCCCCTGCTGTGAGCCAATCCGCACGGAGGTGTGAACCCAGCCTTAAAGCGGAAGAAAACCCATTTAAGAGTTTCAATAAAGTTACATTCCCAGCATACCGGGAATGCTAACTGTCACATTGGATGTGCTCTCAACCGAGCTGTCAAACCATCCAATGGCTGGTGTCATAACTGATCACATGTGCAGCATTATGGAAGTTGAAGATAAAAAAGAGGCCAATATGGCATCTCCCTTGGCTGAAAAAGATAGGAGGGTTCACTTCCACGTTAACCAGTTCCCGACTTGCTCACGCAGATATACTGCGGTAGAATGGCTCCCCTGGGAGAAATCCAGTGCGGGTACGTCCTTCCCCGTTTTGGCAACCAGAGGGCACTCGTGCGCCGCCGGAGGTGCGCGCCCGCTGCACGGCGTGGGACCCAATGCGTGTGGCCGGCGGATACTATCCCCGCCGGCCACACGTGATCACGTGCACGGGAATTTGTGTGTGTGTGTGTAAACACACAAATCCCTGTGCTGTCAGGAAGAGGAAACATATCATTTGTTCCTACCAAGTAGGAAAAACGATATGTCTCCCCTCCTAGTCACTGAGATCCCCCCACAGTTAGAACACACTGAGGGAACACACAGTTATCCCCTTTGATCACTCCCCTAGTGTTAACCCCTTCCCTGCCAGTGACATTTACACAGTAATCAGTGCATATTTATAGCACTGATCGCTGTATAAATGTCACTGGTCCCAAAAAATAAGTGCCCGATCTGTCCGCCGCAATGTCGCAGTACCGCTAAAAATCACAGATCACTGGCATTGCTAGTAAAAATGCCATAAATCTTTCCCATAGTTTGTAGACGCTATAACTTTTGTGCAAACCAATCAATATACGCTTATTGCGATTTATTTGTTGTTTTTTTTTTTTAACAAAAATATGTAAAAGAATATATATATTGGTGGGATATTATAGCAAAAAGTAAAAAATTTTTTTTTTTTTTTTTGTCTATAGCGCAAAAAATAAAAAACGCAGAAATACCCCAAAAAGAAATCTCTATTTGTGGGGGGGGGAAAAAAGGACCTTTTTGTTTGGGTACAACATCCCACGACCGCACAATTGTCAGTTAAATCGACGCAGTGCCAAATTGTAAAAAGTGCTTTGGTCAGGAAGGGGGTAAAATCTTCCGGGGCTGAAGCGGTTAAGGAGATTCACCCTCTATTTGTCCTGGTTACCATTATTTAAAATTGAAAGTAAAGAAATTCCCAAATTTTTGGTTGTCCTCAGAAAAGTGATAGGAGAGGGAATCTTCCAATGGGCACACTAGTTCTGATGACCTGGGGGGGGTCCCCAAAGTATTCCCTTAATTTGCAGGGATTTCCTTTCACTTCCTGTTTGGCTATGGGATAGGAAGTGAAGAGAAATCTCTACAATGAGACGCAGATGATGGGGGAAAAAAAAATAAAAAATCTGTCGGGTTATAACTTATAACCCTCCCTTACTCTATCCAAAATAAAAATAAGTTTTGCCCATAGTTCTACTTTAAGTATATGCTCTCATTGGTTGATATCATCGCAGGTTGTGTACCCTTTTATTTCAACAGCGCCCATTTAGAATCTTATTTCTTTGCCCTAGCTAACTTCTTGCAATTTATTACTAATTTGATTTAGCAGCTGGATTGGTTCTTTAAATTATTAAGCGATTGACATAAGTTATGGTGCTTCAATAACCATATACCATATATATCATATATATACATATGCTGCAGTGGTGCCTGGCTGAAAACCCGTGTGGGACGGAACGTTCCCACACACCACTTGAGTGCTTCCTTCAGTATATTGCTTCCTAAGCTCTGGAACACGAGACCAATGGATCTGGCTATATTCATTCCAAGAACCAGGCAACACCAGTTTTGGAGTACACCAGAAATAGAACTGTTTATTAGAACAAGAATACAGTCTTATATACACTTGAAGAAGAGGTTCCCCCCCCCCTCCTGATCATATTATCCTAACAATACAACTGTAACCAGAAACCTAAATTACCATGAGCTAATTAACGAATCATTTAACCATCCTAGATGACTTAGAGGTTTGACCTTTCAGGTCAGCCTTGTCTTCTAGAAGACACAATCCACATTATCATAATTATAAACACAGGACCCCTTCTCACAATAGCAGAAGCCCACCAGTAGAGGACTATCCATCTCCTACACTGTATAATGTGATCAGCTCTTTCAATTAACATGTATAGTTCAGAATCAAATAAACCAGGAATAGTCTTTGTATATTTCCTGGGAGATATTGTGGATAAATATTACTGTTCCATTTGCTTGGTCACCCTGTGCCCCTAATAGACACAGGGTAACTTATACATAAGGGGGCATGGAGAGCTGAAACAAAGGTTAACAAACCAGGGCCCATAGTCAGTTGGCAAGAGGGTAGAATTGAGTCCTCTCCAAAAGCCTCTGTCCCGGGTGAGTCTATCACACTGTGGAGGCTGGAAATCACTGTAGCAGGCACCGGTACTACAGGGATTTGCTGGTGTCTTCCAGGTTCCAAGCTGAGCGGCTGCTTGGTGAACAAAGCAGGTCACTCACTCAGCATGGGCATCATTCAGAGAACCCTGCATTCCTCTGAGTAAACGCAAAGCGTTCCCTAATTGGATGAAGTAGAAAGGCAAGGTGGTGGCATCATGATCTCCACCTCAGCCTAACAGGGAATGCTTTGGATTCATTTAGAGAGGTGCAAAGTGTTATTTTAAATGGGGCCCATGCTGAGCTAGAGACCTCCTTTTGTTCACAATGCAGCAGGGAAGCTGCCCAGCATGGGACCCAGAAGCCAGCGGCAATCGCTGTTGTTAATGGTGCCTACTACAATGATTTCCAGCTTCCATAGGGATCAGCCAGGTATGGGGACATCCATAGTTCTATGGGTTCAGCTCAGACCAATGCAAACTATGCAAAAATACCTGAAATTCAGCTTTAAGCATCTTTAGGTAAATGACACAGATGAAAATTTGCACATAATACAAAATCCTTTTATCTGAAGGCTCTTCGGATATATTGTTTGAAATGTGATCATGTGCGGTTCTCTGCCTGGAAATGTGTATTAGTTGATTGACATATTTACCATTCTATTTTTTTATATATTAATACATTTTGTAGGTGGTGTAGGTTTAGTGTGGGAACTGCATAAATTACTAACCTGTCTGCTTTAGCCAAATGTTTTTCTTAGATTACAGTTATCATAGGAGTAATCAAAGCCTGTTTAATGTTGAACCCTTTCACTGCCAGAGCCGTTGTTGCAGGTTTTTTGTTTTTTTTTTTCATTTTAGGCTTGAAGATTACACAAAACCCCCAAAACTGTATATATTTTCTGAAATCGGACACCCTAGAGAATAAAATAGTGGTAGTTCCAATTTTTTCTGTCACAGGTTATTGCTGCAAAGGTTTAGGAAGTGCAAAATTTCAGTAAAAAATAAAGTTGAGTTAAGTTGTAGATTGGTTGTCGGATGTATGCTGTTGGGGATCGCATTGTAGATGGGATGTAGACTCATAGATTATCTTTTTTTTTTTTTTTCCTCTAGAAAAGCCTGTTGAGCAGCAGAATCAGAACTTCAACCCCCCATACGATATGATCCGGACAATTAGCCTGTCGGTGTGCGCTGCAGTGGTGTACATCATTATCGTACTTGGGCTCATGTTCTACTGTAAGAAACGCCGCAATGCCAAAAGACTGACTAAGAAGGACGGAGAGGAGCCAGAAATGGAGTGTCTAAATGGTGAGGCACGTGATGGGTATAGAAAGTCATCACATGACCAAGAACAGAGCTACATGAGTGGTGTAGAGAGCCGTCACTCGACCAAGAACAGAATGGTCATTCTTTAATTCCGTTTCTCTGTTTTCAGGTGGCACCGCACTACATAATGGACAGACCACCGCTGAGATCCAGGAGGAGGTCCCACTCACCACACTGGCAAACAAGAGACTGAGTTCTGGAGATAAAATCAACTTTCCCCGATCCAACCTCCATCCGATCACTACACTAGGTACTCCCCTCGTTCCAACCTCCATCCATTTACTACACTAGGTACTCCCTCGTTCCAACCTCCATCCATTTACTACACTAGGTACTCCCCTGATATAACCTCCATCCCATCACTTCACTAGGTAGTCCCCTTACCCAGTCTCCATCCAATAACTATATTAGGTACTCCCCTTATCCAACCTCCATCTATTTACTACACTAGATACTCCCCTGATCCGACCTCCATCCCATCACTTCACTAGGTAGTCCCCTTACCCAATCTCCATGCCTCGCTTCACTAGGTACCCCCCTGATCTGGCCCCTATCCCATCACTGTATCGGGTACTCCCCTGATCTCGCTGATCTTATCCCATCCTGAAGCTAGGTACTCCTTTTGATTCAACCTCCATTCTATAACTATACTAAATTCGTCCCCGAACTCCATCTCATCCCCAAGATGGGTTCTCCTCTGGTCTGACAGTCATCTCATCACCACACTAGGTACTCAGCTTTTCCGACCTCTATCCTGCCTATCACAACACTAGGTTCTTAAGTGGCCTCCGCAAATAATTCTCTTCCTCCAATCACTATCCTGTTACTAAAACTAGGAACTTCCCTAATCCAACCTCCCATTTAATCAACACACTAGGTGTTCAAAATCAAGCTCCATCTCATTGCTATGCTAGGTAACCTCCTGATCTGACCCCCATCCCATTGCTACATTAGGTACTCCCATGATTTGACCTCCGGATTATGACTACACTATGTACTCCTCTGAGCTACATCCCATCACTACACGGTACTTCACTGATCTGACCTCCATCACTACACTAGGTACTCCCCTGATCCAACTTCCATGCCTTCACTGTACCTGGTACTCCCTGATCTGACTGACCTTATCCCATCACCAAGCTAAGTACTACCTTTGATCTACCCTATAACTATGCTAACTTTGCCTCTGAACACCATCTGATCACCAAGATAGGTACTCCCCTAATCCGACCTCCATTGCTACACTAGGTACTCCCCTAATCCGACCTCCATTGCTACACTAGGTACTCCCCTGATCCGACCTCCATCGCTACACTAGGTACTCCCCTGATCCGACCTCGGTCGCTACACTAGGTACTCCCCTGATCCGACCTCGGTCGCTACACTAGGTACTCCCCTGATCCGACCTCCATCGCTACACTAGGTACTCCCCTGATCCGACCTCCATCGCTACACTAGGTACTCCCCTGATCCGACCTCCATCGCTACACTAGGTACTTCCCTGATCCGACCTCCATCGCTACACTAGGTACTCCCCTGATCCGACCTCCATCGCTACACTAGGTACTCCCCTGATCCGACCTCCATCGCTACACTAGGTACTCCCCTGATCCGACCTCCATCGCTACACTAAATTCTCCCCTGATCCGACCTCCATCGCTACACTAGGTACTCCCCTGATCCGACCTCCATTGCTACACTAAGTACTCCCCTGATCCGACCTCGGTCGCTACACTAGGTACTCCCCTGATCCGACCTCGGTCGCTACACTAGGTACTCCCCTGATCCGACCTCGGTCGCTACACTAGGTACTCCCCTGATCCGACCTCGGTCGCTACACTAGGTACTCCCCTGATCCGACCTCGGTCGCTACACTAGGTACTCCCCTGATCCGACCTCGGTCGCTACACTAGGTACTCCCCTGATCCGACCTCGGTCGCTACACTAGGTACTCCCCTGATCCGACCTCGGTCGCTACACTAGGTACTCCCCTGATCCGACCTCGGTCGCTACACTAGGTACTCCCCTGATCCGACCTCGGTCGCTACACTAGGTACTCCCCTGATCCGACCTCGGTCGCTACACTAGGTACTCCCCTGATCCGACCTCGGTCGCTACACTAGGTACTCCCCTGATCCGACCTCGGTCGCTACACTAGGTACTCCCCTGATCCGACCTCGGTCGCTACACTAGGTACTCCCCTGATCCGACCTCGGTCGCTACACTAGGTACTCCCCTGATCCGACCTCGGTCGCTACACTAGGTACTCCCCTGATCCGACCTCGGTCGCTACACTAGGTACTCCCCTGATCCGACCTCGGTCGCTACACTAGGTACTCCCCTGATCCGACCTCGGTCGCTACACTAGGTACTCCCCTGATCCGACCTCGGTCGCTACACTAGGTACTCCCCTGATCCGACCGTTGTGTTTAAAAGTTTGGGCACCAAAGTCAAATGATTAGTTCTAGTTTTCACAGGGATTGAACCTAATATGGCATTTTGAAAATGACTATAACATATTGGCTGAAGATGTTTCTGGATCTGCTATGTGGTCTGCCTGTTTTGCATGCAATGCGTGTTTGACGTCTACCCACAGACTTTCAGTAGGTGTTGATAGTTCTATTTCATAAACCGTAATCGTGTGGTGGGATTTGGAAGAATTCCATCGGAGTCTTTATCCTGCGAAGGTTGTTTTCTTTTACTTCAAGAAAGTCAACAAAACTTGTCTTTCAGCGTGTTGTGCTCAGATATATGCATATGATTGGATGTAGCAGATTCCCTCGTCACCTGTGCTGCTTGTATGTTTGAGTAACAATCTGTGTTTGGTCTCCTGCAGGCCGTGGTGAATTTGGGGAGGTGTTCCTTGCCAAGGCTCAGGGCATTGATGCCGGAGGGAAGGACGCCGTGGTCCTGGTAAAGGCTTTGCAGACTCGCGATGAACAGCTACAGATGGACTTCAGACGGGAAATGGACATGTTTTCTAAACTCAACCACGCCAACGTGGTACGGTTACTTGGTCAGTGCCGCGAGGCGGAGCCACATTACATGATTCTGGAATACGTGGACCTGGTGAGTGTGGATGACTGGATGGACTCAAATGTCCAGAATTGGTAACGGAGTTGTCCATAGTGTTGATTTTTTTTTTTTTTTTTTTTTTTTTAATACATTTGCAAAGATTTCAAACAAACGTTTTTCGCTTTGTCATTATAGGGTAATGTTTGTAGAATTTTGAGGAAAATAATGAATTTAATCAGTTTTGGAATAAGGCTAAAACATAACAAAGTGTGCAAAATGTGAAGCTCTGTGGATGCTTTGGTTCAAAAAATAAATTTTAAGTGCAGCGATCCTCTGCACTTTTTCATAGATAGAGATAATAAATATATATATATATCTATATCTCTTATCATCCAGAAAGTATAATATTTATTTATTTTTTGTCATGAAAACTTCTTTCTCGAATGGGGCAAAAGCAAAGTTCCCATGAGCAGTTATTTCTCCTCTGCCCTGCACAGTTCTCCGTTATCTGTTCACTGGCTGCATTCTCCTCCACTCTTAGCTTTCTTTGTTTTTTGCTCATTTGCAGGGAGATCTCAAACAGTTTCTACGAATCTCAAAAAGCAAAGATGAGAAGTCAAAGGGACTGAGCACCCGACACAAGGTGAGGTTACTGTGTGGCTTGCTGGTGATAAAGAAAAACTGCTTGGACTAGGAGCATTACTGCTGGAAGCCATCTCCTGACATCCTGTTCATCAAACCGAGGACAGTGATTTGCCTAACCTCTCTTGCTCCTCATACCCGGAGTTTCACCTGACCTCTTGCTCCTCATACCCGGAGTTTTACCTGACCTCTTGCTCGTCATACCCGGCGTTTCACCTGACCTCTTGCTCCTCATACCCGGCGTTTCACCTGACCTCTTGCTCCTCATACCCGGCGTTTCACCTGACCTCTTGCTCCTCATACCCGGAGTTTCACCTGACCTCTTGCTCCTCATACCCGGCGTTTCACCTGACCTCTTGCTCCTCATACCCGGCGTTTCACCTGACCTCTTGCTCCTCGTACCCGGCGTTTCACCTGACCTCTTGCTCCTCGTACCCGGCGTTTCACCTGACCTCTTGCTCCTCATACCCGGCGTTTCACCTGACCTCTTGCTCCTCATACCCGGCGTTTCACCTGACCTCTTGCTCCTCATACCCGGCGTTTCACCTGACCTCTTGCTCCTCATACCCGGCGTTTTACCTGACCTCTTGCTCCTCACCATAAAGTTCTGAGAAAAGTCCTGGATAGCCGCACTCAAAATGATATTCGCCTTTATTAAATAAAATCAACAAAAATACATGCCACAGCAGGAAGTACAGTGAAACTGACGCGTTTCACACTACAAACAGTGCTTAAGATTAAGCACTGTTTGTAGTGTGAAACGCGTCAAAATCCCTGTACTTCCTGCTGTGGCATGTATTTTTGTTGATGGCTATGATTAAGCACTGTTTGTAGTGTGAAACGCGTGTACTTCCTGCTGTTGCATGTATTTTTGTTGATTTTATTTAATAAAGGCGAATATCATTTTGAGTGCGGCTATCCAGGACTTTTCTCATAACTTTATCGTTACAAGCATTGCCGGCACCTGTGGCTTCCAGCCTGGAGGAGAGGTCTGTTCCTGATTGACCTTCCTAGAGCGGTGATATCTTTCTCTCTCTTGCTCCCAATACCCGGCGTTTCACCTGACATCTTGCTCCTCATACTGTGGGCGGCATCATCCAGAGTGTTTCTGGCCCTCTGATGTTTATCCATTATACATAGCCATGGAGTACTCAGGGTGTATAAATACCAAACGGAGGTGGTAGGAGAGGTGGTGCATTATAGTTGCCCTCAAAGGGACCAGTTGTATTTGTAAGACTAGATGTACAGAGCACCCCACCCCCCCTTACAATCACAGTGCACCTCCCCTTACCTTCTGCTGCTGGGGGGTGGAGCTGGGAAGCATTGCAGGGTCAGGAGGAGGACCAGAGTCAGCTGCATGCTAAGACCAGAGGAGGCAGAGACAAGGGTGTGCTGCAGGGGCACAGAGAAGCGCAGGATCTGGAAGAGGAGTACTGTCCTCCTCTGTGCTGCCAACTGCTGAGACAAGGTGGGGGCAGAGGTGAGAGGGGTTCTGCAGCTGCAGGAGGGGTGTGAGGGCCACATGAAATGGCCTGGTGGGCTGGGATATGTTTGACAAATGTGCTTTAGATAATGAATTTTGGGGGTGCAGAGCAGCTAGGCATGGAATTGGCATCAGCGTTTATCATCCATATCTCTTCCTCTAGGTGTCGCTGTGCTCACAGGTGGCTCTGGGAATGGAACATTTATCCAACAACCGTTTTGTGCACAAGGATCTGGCTGCTCGGAACTGTCTGGTCAGTGCCCAGCGGGTGGTGAAGATCTCCGCTCTGGGGCTGAACAAGGATGTATATAATAGGTGAGTAATACAGGAAGTGGTAGGCATAGTAAATGTATAAATAGTTTTGGTGGGTTCTGGGGGGCAGAGATTCATGTGGGGGAGGGTATAATGTTTACCTGGGTGGAGCATATAATGTGAGGGATATATAACTGGATGTCCTTCGCTGGGGAAGATGGGTAAACATTAAGATGATGTCATTCTGCATGTCTTGGAATATAATGATGTCATTCAGCATGTCTCAGAGCTCCTCTGACTTCTCTTGTGCTGCAGTGAATACTACCACCTCCGGCAGGCCTGGGTGCCCCTACGCTGGATGCCACCAGAAGCCGTACAGGAAGATGACTTTTCCACCAAATCTGACATCTGGTCCTTCGGGGTGCTGATGTGGGAAGTCTTCAGTTTGGGGGAGATGCCGTTTACCGCCATGCCTGATGACGAGGTGCTAGCCGGTAAGTTATTTTTGAATTCCTCCTTCGCCCTCCTTCCTTTCCTGGCCAGGAAACGACCGTCTCACCCGCTTGTGTGTTTTGTGTTCCAGGTTTGCAGAGCAGCTCCCTGAAGCTCTCAGCCCCGGAGAATTGTTCTTCCCGCTTCTACAAGCTGATGCAACGCTGCTGGGCTTTGAGCCCCAAAGATCGCCCTTCGTTTAGTGACATTGCAAACACTCTCGGCGATGCCCCCGCGGACAGCAAGGTGTGAGTCCCCTGAAGAATGGGGGGGGGAGAAGCACAGAGCCCGCCTCAGGGAGGGGCCAGCACAAACTATAAGACATTTTACAGCTGCAATAGGTACAACGGCGGCATTCAGCCCCCCGCGTGTCTGGTGCTGCAATCAGGAACTACGGACCTCTGTGAGGGAGAACATTCCTTCTAAAGCACAAAAGACAGACTCCGTCCTCCGTGAACATATCGCTACCCCCAACAAGGGGACTGTTACGTGTTTTGTTTGCTACCCTTGACATTGGGACTGTTACGTGTGTACATAAATTATTAACACTAATGTTACATTTGTTCTAGAATCAGGTATTTATTCACTATAGATTAACGCCACAAGCTGGTACGAGCGGAAGCGGCCTCGGGTCTCCCATCGCAGATCCCGCTCTTGCTATCCCTGAACACTACACTCGTCATTAACACTAAAAGAAGGGGGGTGGGGGGGCTGTGGTACAAGGCCGCAGAAACAGTTCAAGATTAACACTAGCTGGGATTTCCCACCAGAGACCGAGGGCTGAGAGTTTCAGCAAGTTCTGGTGATTTGACTGTAATTAGGATATGATTGTCAGTCCTGAATCCCCCCAGTCCATGTGCTACCTATAAGCCTAGGACCGTTCTGGGGGGCTGCACACCCCCCGGGATCCATGGATGGTTCTGTGAGGTCAGTGAGCGGGGGCAGTACATAGGGGCCCATCGCTATGACATCCTGAGGCTTCTCTGCTTGCTTGTTGTGTTCTTTGTATTATTTGATGCACAGAGTCTTCCATGTATTCTCACACTAAGTGCCTGCGGAATGAAGGAACCCTGCCTGGCAATATAACCCGGCCTTAATACATTCGGGACCTTTCTTTTTTTTATTATTATTATCCAGTGAATTTTTTTACTGATTTTTTGTTTTTTATATGTTTGGTTACAAATTGTAGATTTTACTTTTTAAATGAATTGTTGGGCTGCTTATGGCTCAACCTGCTGTTTTTATGTTTTGTTTTGTTTTTTAAAACTGTTGCACCTAATAAAATAGCCTTTTTATACTGTATCCAATGTGATGGTCTATTCTCCTGCTCGATTGGGTTGGGGTAATAAATCTTAGAGTGTCATTCCATTTTTATTACACAGAACTTAATTTCTGAACTTATTTGTTTTGGTTTCTTTGTATGTATGGGTTGTTACCGACATGTGGTGAAAATTTCATGTCAATAGCACCTTTAGAAAAATGGTGACGTGTTCAATACTTATTTTACCGCTGTATGTCTATATAAATATACAGTGGAACCTTGGATTATGAGCATAATCCGTTCCAGGAGAATGCTTGTAATCCGAAGCACTCGCATATCAAAGTGAATTTCCCCATAGAAGTCAATGGAAACGAAGATAATTTGTTCCGCATTGACTTCTATTGCATGCAATACCGCATGTGGCCAGAGGCGGGGGGGGGGGGCGCCGGAGAGCCTCAGAAATACTCAGACAGCTCGGCTGAACTCGGAAAGGCTCCGAAACACTTGGGAACGGAGTGTTTCCGAGTATTTCTGAGCGGCTCTTAACCGTTCCTGGTGTCACCGGATCCCCCCGCACCTCTGGCCAAATGCGGTACTGCACACGCGTTTGAATCCTGCAAACCGTGTCAGGCTTTTTTTTTTTAAAAAAAAGTTGCTCGTCTTTTATAACGCTCGTTAACTGCGTTACTCGTAAACCAAGGTTCAACTGTATAGTGGATATAAAAAGTCTACACACCCCTGTTAAATTGTCAGGTTTCTGTGATGTAAAAAAAAAAAAAAAAAACTGAGACAATGATAAATCATTTCAGAACATTTTCCACCTTTAATGTATCCTAAAATATCTCAAAAGTGAGTACACCCCTCACATTTTTGTAAATCTATTCTTCTATCTTTTCATGTGACAACACTGAAGAAATGACACTTTGCTACAATGTAAAGTAGTGAGTGTACAGCTTGTATAACAGTGTACATTTTATGTTCCCTCAAAATAACTCAACACACAGCCATTAATGTCTAAACCGCTGGCAACAAAAGTGAGTACACCCCTAAGTGAAAATGTCCAAATTGGGCCCAATTAGCCATTTTCACTATTTTCATGTGACTCGTTAGTGTTACAAGGTCTCAGGTGTGAATGGGGAGCAGGTGTGTTAAATTTGGTGTTATCGCTCTCACTCTCTCATACTGGTCACTGGAAGTTCAACATGGCACCTCATGGCAAAGAACTCTGAGGATCTGAAAAAAAAGAATTATTGTTCTACATAAAGATGGCCTAGGCTATAAGAAGATTGCCAAGACCCTGAAACTGAGCTGCAGCACGGTGGCCAAGACCATAAAACTGGTCAGGGACGGTGCCAAGAGGCCAACAGCAACATTAAAGGAGCTGCGGGAATATCTGGCAAGTACTGGCTGTGAAAACAATTTCCCGTATTCTTCATATGTCTGGGCTATGGGGTAGAGTGGCAAGACTGAAGCCTTTTCTTACGAAGAAAAACATTCAAGCCCGGCTAAATTTTGCAAAAACGCATCTGAAAATCATGTGTATTCACTGTATATACTCGATTTCAGCATTTCCGGGTAGGGGGCGCGCGCCCGGCTGTGCTGTGATTCGTCACAGCACACGCCGATCACTGGGTCCCGGCCAATTAATGGTCGCTGGCACCCAGTGATTGGCTGTGAGCACTCCGCTCCTTATATTAGAATGTCGTGTAGCTCATTCTCAGACAGAGACCCCAACAATATTTATTAGAGCCATAACCTTCTGCAGAGGTAAAGGAAGCGATTCTAGAAGACAATTTGGGAAGCATTTTAAAGCCTGAATTGTCCAACTTGTCAGGCTGGTCATGCGTAAAATGCAAGTCTGACCCCTCTATTTCCCTCATTTGACACCTCATGAATGCAAAGAAACTGTACTAGGATGGATGGCATGCTCGTCCCTTGATGGGCTGCACCCCTGCATAAGGGGGTAGGCTTAGTTTTACCAACATCCTAGGACCTGGATTTCCAAACGGTGGTCTGTGGGTTGGATGTTGCCCTATTACTTCCACTGATCTCAACAATAGGGTACTATTCCTCCCACTGACAACAGTTATGGGGCACTATTCCTCCCACTGACACCAGTTATGGGGCACTATTCCTCCCACTGACACCAGTTATGGGGCACTATTCCTCCCACTGACACCAGTTATGGGGCACTATTCCTCCCACTGACACCAGTTATGGGGCACTATTCCTCCCACTGACACCAGTTATGGGGCACTATTCCTCCCACTGACACCAGTTATGGGGCACTATTCCTCCCACTGACACCAGTTATGGGGCACTATTCCTCCCACTGACACCAATGATGTAATTTTTTTTTTTTTACTCCCACTGTTTCCACGGCATTTTCTACTCCCACTAAGCCACAGTCCCTAATTAGGCCCCCCTAATATTTGAAGGGCAGTAAACTGGTCCTTTATTTTGAAAGTTTGGAGACACAAATCCTAGGAGGATGGACAGCAAGGTTCTTCCTTAGGTAGCACCCCCAACAAAAGAAAGTAAGCTCAGTTGTATAACATCCAAATAGGTGGGCAGCCTTCCTCAGTGGGGAGTACCCACTACAAAGGAAGTGGATTCAGTTATAGCTTGATGTTCTGGAACAGTGGTCTCAGAACTGCGGCCCTTATCCTTATCTGGCCCTTGCGGCACTATTCTTCCTACTGGCTTTAACAATGGGGCATAATTCCTCCCACTAACAGTGGGGCACTATACCGGCTTATCACTGACACCCATGATGGGGCACTATTCCTCCCACTAACACCCATGACGGGGCACTATTTCTGACACGAATGACGGGGCACTATTTCTGCCTCTGACACGAATGACGGAGCACCATTTCCCTTCTGATACCAACGTTGGGGCACTATTCCTCCCACGGACACCATCAACGATGGGGCACTATTCCTCCCACTGACACCAATGATGGGGCACTATTCCTCCCACTGACGCCAATGATGGGGCACTATTCCTCCCACTGACACCAATGATGGGGCACTATTCCTCCCACTGACGCCAACGATGGGGTACTATTCCTCCCACTGACACTAACGATGGGACATTGTTACTGACACCAGGACTTTTACTTCTGTTGGCCATAGTATGGCCCCTCTAAAGTCTGAAGGATAATAAATAGGCCCTTTGTTTAGAAAGGTTGCAGACTCCTGTTCTAGAAGCACATGGCCCACACACACCTCGCTTGGTGGGGCACTACCCCTGCACAGAAAACAAGCCCAATTCTAGCCTTGTGTCCAAGGAGTACAGATGGCATGCTCATTCTTTGGATGGACCGCATACTCCCCTCTTATTGGTTGGTACACCCTTCACAAGAAGTGAGCTTTGTTTTAGTTTGGTGTTCTAGGATGGGGCATTATCACCTATGCAGGAAGTTGGCTTAGAAGAGAGTGATTAGGTTTTCCTCTGGTTTTTTTCTAGTTATTTTATTTCTTTCAGTCTGAGTTTCTGCTCCTTCTGGACTTGCCGTGGTGTATTTTTCTGGCTCCCAGCCATGTTGCAGTGGGTTCCCATTTCTAGATTTGCTGCAGATTGCCCATCAGTAACTACTCTAGGGAGAGTAGTACCTGGTTCTCAGTAGGGAGAGTAGTACCTGGTTCTCGGCTCCATGGTCCTTTGCCTTAACCCTCACCCTTTCCCAGGTGTCTATTTTTGGGGTGTCCAGAAGTTCTCCTCAAGTCAGCTTGGAAGATCTCTCAGAACTTTGGATGTGCGTAATTAATAAAAAAGCACAGCTCCAGTAAGTAGCTAGAACCCTGCCACATGGAGCAAGGCCAATTTTGCTTAGTCTCTTTAGGATGTCTCTCTCCAGCTTGGCTAAGGTTTGGTATTTCATTACTATCTTAAATTATCCTCTATCAACAGCTGCTAGCAAAGCCATACCAGATCCAGAGATTCTCCTAGCAGCTGACAAATACCTGAGGCATAATATCTCCAGATGGAGATTTATTATAGCAGCCAATGTATACAATAGTTCAGTCTAATACCTGAGCTCCAGTTAGAGATTCCCCGACACTTTTATGGTGTGTGCAATGCAGAAAAGGCGGGTTTGTCCTGTCCCACCAGTGTAGGAGGACAAGTAATTTACCATAAGGCCTTCCTACCCTGTTTCCCCGGAAATAAGACCTAGCGTGATTGTTGGTGATGGCTGCAATATAAGCTCTACCCCTCAAATAAGCCCTACCCTGTTTACCCGAAAATAGGCCCTACCCTGAAAATAAGACCTACAAGGACTTTAACTAGGGCTTATTTGGGGGGTAGGGCTTATATTACAGCCATCACTGACAATCACGCTAGGTCTTATTTTCGGGGAAACAGGGTATGTATAACTAACTTTCTGCTGGGACTGGAGGAGGTCTCCCTTTCCTACTAGAGCAGCACCTGTTTATTGCTCCCAACATTGGTTCCCTGCTTAGAAACCTTAGACCCCCTTTCATAAGTGCGATCTGATTGGGTCCGCCTGTCAGTTTTTCAGGCAGACCTGATTGGAACCTCCAATCTATTCTATGGACCGTCGGACGTCAGCCGATTCAATCCTGTCCACCAAAAACAGATGGATGGGGGACCTACTCCCTCTCCGCCTGGCAGATTGGATGGAAACGGGTGGTCCGTTTCCATCCGATTATCCCATAGAGGAGAGCGGGCTGTGTCCGTGTCTGTTCTGCGGTAATAGACGGCAGCTTTAATAAAAAAAAAAAAAAGCTGCAAGGCAATGTCATAATGTGCTAGTATGCATAGCAAACTAGCACATTATGAGAGACTTACCTTAAAACGAAGCCCTGCAGCGGAATACTGTCAAAGCTGACAGGGCTTTTATCTGCACCCGGTCTTCCTTACCGGTTTGCTGCCTTCGGCCACATGAGTGACCGGGGGGCCGCAGTGACGTCACTCCTGCGCATACGCAAAGGAGCCCTCGGCTACGGCACAGGCTCTGACGTCACCGGCTGCATGCGGTGTGAATATCTCCTGCAGGGGTCTCAAACTGGTGGCCATCCAGCTGTTGCAGAACTAATATTCCTATTAGGCATTGCAAGGCTGACAGTTACAAGCATGACTCTGAGGCATGATGGTACTTGTAGTTCTGCAACAGCTGGAGGGCTGCCAGTTTGAGACCCTTGTGCAAGTTTAAGAGATATTCACAGTACTTACAGGTAAGCCGCCTTGTAGGCTTATGTGTAGATACAAGTTGAAAAACCAAGTATACTACCATTTTAAGTTGCCTCACCTACACCCCTACAAACTTTAGAAGCTGTGCACGGTTTATGTGCAGACTCCCTTCTCCTCACCTAATGAAGGGGACCTTTCACATTTGTTATCATTGAGAAATAATTGACTATAGTGACAGGTTTGATTTCTTTTCAAATAACAAACATACTTACCTGCTCTGTGTAATGGTTTTGCACAGAGCAGTCATGATACTGCAATGATGGCACTCCAGGCCCCTCCCTCCTGCCTAGTGCCCCCCCCCCCCCCCGCCCCCGAGCAATGAGCTCCGGCGTGTTCGCATGCTGCACATGCCGAGCCCGGCAGGAAGTCGGCACGGCGCAGCGCTAATCACAGGCAGTGAGACATTTCCCGATGTGTGGCTGCAGAGATCGGGAAATGTCTCACTGCCTGTGATTAGCGCTGCGCCGACTTCCTGGCGGGCTCGGCATGTGCAGCATGCGAACACGCCGGAGCTCATCCTTAGTGTCCATTCACACATGGAGCACAGTTCGGCCCTGCTGTCTCAGCCAATGAGGGAACCAAGGCTCTCGTGCACATCACTGGATCCAGATGGGGCTCAGGTACTTTTTTTTTGGGGGGGGGGGGATCCAGATGGGGCTGGAGGCGCTGCTGCACACAGAAGGTTTTTTAGTTTCATGCATAAAATGAATCGAGTTTACAAACCTTGAGCATTTACAACCACTTTCAGGTTCCATTCACACCAGGGATATAAGTCCGTTAGGTGGTGTGGTCACCGGCAGCTGCAGCTATTCGCTGCTGTCCCAGAAACTACCTGCGGTGATTGCGTCCAGCAGAAAGCCGCACCTAGCTGCTATTGTGCATTAAATAGTGCAATCATGGGTGTGTTTGTGCTTCCACCTTCTCACATCCCAGTTCCGCCCCGGTACTCAGACTCGCAGGCTGCCGAAGCCTCAGGTAGCACTACCCTGTTTCCCCGAAAATAAGACCTAGTGTGATTGTCAGGGATGGCTGCAATATAAGCCCTACCCCCCAAATAAGCCCTAGTTAAAGTCCTTGTAGGTCTTATTTTCAGGGTAGGGCTTATTTGGGGGGTAGGGCTTATATATCACTGACAATCACGCTCGGTCTTATTATCGGGGAAACGGGGTAATCGCAAGAGAAGTCGGCACTCAAAATGGCATCCAATGGTTATCCTTAATTGCAAAAACATGAATAAAAGGTGTAAAACAGTCAATGCGTTTTGGCCATCAGCCATGAGTAATGCCGCGTACA
Organism: Lithobates septentrionalis; assembly: GCA_037952835.1. Taxonomy (NCBI): domain Eukaryota; kingdom Metazoa; phylum Chordata; class Amphibia; order Anura; family Ranidae; genus Lithobates; species Lithobates septentrionalis. Next base: position 51,918 of record JBBDGP010005422.1, read on the forward strand.
CACGGTCGGACTTTTCGTCTACAAAAGTCCAACGGACGCTGACGGACTAAAGCTGGCTGGTAATCCGATCGTGTGTGGGCTTCTCCGGACTTTCAACGTACTTTTTTAGCCTCAAATCCGACGTACTTTAGATTTGAAACATGCTTCAAATCTTTACGTCGTAACTACGACGGACCCCGAAATCCGCTCGTCTGTGTGCTAGTCCGACGGACAAAAAGCCACGCTAGGGCACCTATTGGCTACTGGCTATGAACTTCCTTATTTTAGTCCGGTGTACGTCATCACGTACGAATCCGTCGGACTTTTGTGTGGTCGTGTGTAGGCAAGTCCGTTCGTTAGAAAGTATGCCGCAAGTCCGCCGCAAGTCCGCCGAAAGTCTGCCGGAAGTCTGTCGGACAGGCTGTCTGACTTTTGTAGACGAAAAGTCCGACCGTGTGTACGCGGCATAAGGCTTGTTGAATTGTTGGATGCCATTCAGAGTGCCGACTTCTCCTCTTGTGATTTGATATAGAAGTGCCTGCAGCTGGGCAGACATTTCACCAAGGCCTAAGGAAGTAAGGGCAGCTGTTGCAGAAAACAGGGCACTATCCGCACATGCGCAGAACAACAACAAGGAGGAGAAGACTGCCTGTTGTTTCCATGCCAGCATTCCAGCAGCCACCCCCACACTTAAGAGCAAAAGAAGAAAAAAAAAGAAAAACAAAGACAAAGGGTCACAAACTGCAATGTGGGAAGCCAGTGGCGGCTGGTGGTAAAAAATTTTTTTTTGGGGGGGGGGGGGGCAGCAAACAGTGCATCCACGACCACCCTCCCCCAGTCCCAGTTGGTCGGGTTACCAGCAACACCTCCCCCCATCCATCCGGTCAGGTCATTCCCAAACCCCCCCCCCGGACGTTTACAAGCCCGGCACTTACCCCATCTATGGCGCAGGCAGCGCTTCCCTCTGGGCGGCGGCTTCCGCTGTGCGTCTCCTCCCCCTTCTCCTAGGCCAATTGGAATGCTTCACCTTTCAGCCAATCGGGAAACGGGTCCTGATTGGCTGGGAGGAGAATCAGGAAGATAATGGTTCATTCACTATTGTCACACAACTGGGTGGGCGCTATGCTCTGTGCCCCGAGCCCACCATTTTTTTTGAAGCCTATCACTACCCTTAGGTATTATACTAGGGGATCATGGTGGACGAATCTCTGGGGCTGGAGGGAGCTTTTTGCATGCTGGCGGAGGTATGTCGCCACCATTTTGCGTTTAATTTGCTCTGTTGCTGCTTGGTTTTCTTTTTTTCCCTGTAGGGGATTGATGCGCCAGCATGGAAGGGGTTATGGAGGCCCCCACCCATTTTTTTTTTTGCTAGGAGGATGTGTCCTTCATGTGCAAACATATAAATGGTGATACACTGTTTGGTTGGGATAGCTCTGAGGAAGGGGGGGGGGTCTGTTCCCCGAAACGCGTAAGCTTCTCCGTCGGTGGGGATGCCCGTCTCACTTTCTGGATTGCTGCTATTGTCTAGCTTGATTTTATTCTGCTTTTGTGAGTATATTACCATTTTATGATTTTATAATAAACAATTTTGAAGGTATTGCACTAGGCGTTCGCGCCCTCTTGTACATGTTTCCACAGTTTTCTGAAGATCGCCCAGCCTGAGGAGGGCTGCATTGCTGAAACTATTACATGCCACAGTTCCTGGGTGAAGTTCCTTGGTCTGAGCACTGGATGGTATTTTTACTTTCCATCATATCAGGGTTTATC